>QXVX01008464.1:6146-17847 GCA_013436065.1 Halocynthia aurantium
GGTAGACGGAAATTATCCCAAACAACAATGTTTATTTATACTTTATCACCTGCAGGTCTTCCTCCCATCACAGAAGGAGAAATGAGCATTCCGACATTCTCCATTGAGACATCTGTATTCGGCGATTGAACAAATCGCACCTAAAAATATTTTTTCAACATAGTGAATTAAATGGAATATTGATTTTTTTTAACGATATTGCGTTAGAATATCACACATGGAGGGGCGGCCCTTGGGACGTTTCCAGAAGATCGTCTTATTAACAGCAGCAGTACAATATTCAGTCTTCTGATCTAGATTGCAGTCACTGGACTGGACTTTCATGGTTTGTTTAAGACATTGTTATTTTTGGGTCAAAAAAGGATATTCAGACGTAAATAGGAATCGATACTGCGCAATATCGGAAACGGGTTGTTGACAGTATCAGAAAAATTCTGCACCTCGACGAATTTGGCTGGGCACATTTGGCATAATAATCGATGATTACTTAGCTTTCTATGAATTTTAAATTTTATTTTTGGCTTGTATTATCAATGAAGCCTGAGTAATACAGGATTTACTATAATGACTTAATTGGCATAGCCGCCTAAAATTGAGTGATAGCAAATTAGGTGATGAGTTCTCCTCTGTCATTACCAGAGCAATCATATCCGTCCGATGTTTGTCCAGCAGCGCATGCACAGGTGAAACTGCCTTCAATGTCAGTACAAATTGCAAAAGGACCGCAGTTATGTGTATTTGTAGCACACTCATCAATGTCTGAGTTAAACAAAAAAATAAAAACGGGTTACTAGTCCGGGAGTGGGGTATATACTACTGTATTTGGTATTATTATTAAGGAGCTACTAATGTATACAAGAGAGTACAACAAAGAGAGTTTTAAATGTTCTGTGACCTAAAGCACTAGCGCACAGGTTTGAGAGTTAGGCTGTAAATTCAGTGTTGATAATCGATTCCACTTTAATTTTCTTATCGCCACCATTCTCTGTGACTCGCATATTACATTACTTTTTTATGTACTTGGTCAATATAACTCTACTCGTTCAATGTCTATTTCACTGTATCGAATAGCGAAACAGGAAATAGCGTAACACATCATCGTCATATACAATTGTATCTACAAGTTCCATGCTAGTATTACGACAATATATGCTATAGGCATCAGCATTCAAAACTTATAATCAAAAGGCATCAATGCAAGTGTTGCTATAGTAGCAAAACAAAGGTTGTCATGCACAGCTTTCTGTAATACATCACATTACTAATGAGAGGAATATGAAAATCTTAAAATATACCCCAATATACAGTTACAGTATACTGCACTGAATGCAGCTCATGATTGCTTGATTTAGCGCCAACCACCAACAAATATTATTCGTACATCACGTTAGTATTAACTATGAAAGAAACTTCTATTTTGCCTCGAAAAAACTTCTATTTTGTCTCGTTTTAATGAAAATTCCTTTATTAATGTATTGAAAATAAAATATGATGAGTTTTTGCGAATTGTATATAATACTAGAGGGAGGTTTGCAACATACACATCGCCGCTTTGCAGCTCTGCAGCCCTTATCTACGAGCTGCCACAGGCCATACCTGTCATATCTTAAATACGTCATTGACCGAGGCCAAAAGAAAATAAATTTTAAACTGTGCTTCGTAGATATCAAGATTAACACTTACTCGAACAGGAAAAATCATAAACTTGCTGAGCATCTTGCTTGAATCCACTGTTACATTTACAGGTGTAAATTTGTGGTTCGCCAGTTATATTTCCTATACAAGTAGCAGGGGCATTGTAGCAAGCATTGGAGTGACTGCACGGGTCGGTGAAGTCTATTGAAAAAAAAAATTGGAATTATTATTTTGCTACTAATTTATAATATATATAATATTTGATACCGTATTAATAAAATATTCTGAATAGGGGGGTTGAGTGTATACAGTATATTATATGAGTTTGAGTGACCTGGAAGTGCTGAAAATGTTTAGTTCGCTCTAATACAGGTTTATAAATTCTTACTTGCAGCAGTGTCGTATGATAGCAGTGTAGTGACCTTGTCGCCAAAAATGCCAAAGTAACCAGCTGAAGTGAAAAATAATATTGAAATTCAATTGTAAAAATCATAAATATGAGGAAAAACGGAAAATAAAGCATTTCCAGTTTGAAGGTCTGGAAAACCGACCCGGGCATTCTAATGTACTAGATCGGTGCATTAGTCCACAACTGCAGTGAGACCAACAAGTAGACTATAGCTATAGCTTTCACTAATAAATATAATAAAGCATCAGGGGCGACTTCAATCTAATAGTTTTTTGTGTCTTTTATTTGTCTTCAGTAAAATATTTCAACGCTGTAAAGAAGTACATATAGATAGCATTCAAACATATATACAGTCTACAGCAGTGGTCCCCAACCTTTTTTTGAAGCGACCCCAATATTCAAAAAAGTCGAATTCTGTGACTACTCGCGACCCCATTTCTAATCGAGCGATATGTTCACGGGCGCAAAAAAGACGTACGACCACCGCCTACCTACCTGGTAGGACGACGGCTTCAAAATCCATCCCGCCTAAACTAAGAACTCCCTTCGGTCGAATAATTTTAATTTTTAACAATAGCAGCAAATTATACCTCTCTTATTTTGGCCTAACAGGCGACCCCATTAAATTGTTACAGCGACCCCACTTGGGGTCGCGACCCACAGGTTGGGGACCACTGGTCTACAGCAGTAAATAATTTGTAACCTTGTCGAAGCTTTACATTAATGTTATATTGACAACTAAGGCCAGCCAACCAGTCGCTCTACATGACGCTAACAAAGGGAAAATAGGATTTATCAAGACAAACTTCGCGCCTATATATTAATTATATTGTAATGATGATTGTATTGATGATTATAATGATTATTAGGAATAAATATAACTCACGTCCAGACTGAATGTATCTTGCGTAGTTACATCCAGAGCATGGACCATTGACAGGTGGTATGCCGGCCACGCCTTGCCCACAGATAATTATCCCAAAGATTACGAGAACTGAGAAAACCTTACTCGATGTCATTCTCATGAATCGTTAACCTTTCATAGATCGTTTGACCATTCATAAAAAGGAAAATTTGAATCGCTGAACTTGACAAGAACAAATAAGATTTGAGATTCGTATCTGAATGAAACAAGTGTTGCAATCGAGTCAATAAAATTCAATTTCACAAGTTAAGTTAAGTTAAATCGAGTTAAAACTGCTCAATTCAAGTCAGTTCATGGTCAAGTCGCGAATATAAAATTTACAGCTAAAACTGACATTTATCTGCAAAATCGACATCCGCAAAAGCAAGGGTTAACGATACAGTTTATTATAAACCTTAATATTAAACATCTGTGAGTGCTTAAACTAACGGTTGTAAAACATTTAATTCATAGGATTGTACAGTAATCCCTCACCTATCGCGGTTAGTGCGTTCCAGAGCCACCCGCGATAGGTGAAACTCCGCAAAGTAGAAACCACATATTTAATTATTTATTTGAATATATTTAAACGTATTTTGAACCATTATAAATCATTCACACACTCTCATTACCTTATTTATCTTTCCCACAATCATTTGACCGGTATTTAATTTTTTTAAAACTTTTAGCGCTTACTAGTACTGTACGACACGGCATTTAACATGAAATAAAATACATACAATATTACATTAAAATACATACAATAAAATATTATATAAAATTTGCGATGTAGCGAAACCACGAAAAGTGAACCGCGATATAGCGAGGGACCACTGTATATCACTAACAGAGAAAACACACCTAGGCAACGCGGAAATAAACTCGTAGATATTTTGTCACATTTCCTGAACAACACATGAGTCAGGTCACGCAAAGAACTCACACGAAAAAGTGGAGTGTTTTTGCAAGTTTGACTTGAAATCTTGAGTAAATATAGTTGGATTCAAGACGGGTAGAAAGCGAGTAAAAAATATATATTATTTATTTATCAACGGTTTGCCGACTACAAGCGATAACTTCCGAACGCGTTAGAACGTAATAAAACGCCTTTTACAGTAATCCCTCATCTATAGCTGAAAATCCGCGAAGTAGAATCCACATATTAAATTAATTGTTTGAATATATTTAAACGTATTTTGAACCATTATAAATCATGCACACACTNACACCATCCCATTCCTATTTGATATCTGAATTGTGCCCGATCGTTGCTTATCAGGAGATGGAAGTGCGAGCATGTGTGTGTATGATCTTTATTCGCGTGTGTGTGCATGACACTATTATCTCATATTCGATACCTGTTGTGCGACATTTTAAAAATATATGGTGCGCCTTATAAAGGTGTGAATATTGAAATGGCATGTCTTATAATAGGGAGCACCTTCTAGTGTACGGTAAACGTTTGTATGAGTTTGAATGTCGTGCCTTATAATAGGGAATAGCTTATGGTGTTCGTTCAATTCGTAGGTGGTGTTGTATACCACTAGGAGAGAAAATACATCTCGGACACGCGGAAGTAAACTTTTGTCACATTTCCTGAACATATGAGTCAACTAGCAACTCGATATTTGCCTGTGGTTACGACTTGATTGACAGCTGAAAGAATACTTTTGACAAATTATAGCCAGTAAAGTATGGAGTGTAGAAGAGTGGTCCAAGTACAGGCCCCGGGCCCCCTGTGACCCGCCAAAGTTGCAACCTATTTGTTTGCATATACAGAAGCTCCCCAACTTACTAACATGTTATGTTCCGAGAGTTCGTTCTTACGTCAATTTTTTGTGGACCCATATTACCTTAAAAGTGCCTTTCAGTGACAGCACTAACAATATTAGTCTTTCACGAGCTCTCAATCGGCCATGATACAAACTATAGGAATAAATGGATAAACAGCTGAAAAAAGCTACTGCGCAGCATTCAAACTTTCATAAACGGAAGCGGAAATGCGCCTGGGGAAAGGCTTTTTTCTGTTTGTAGATGTTTTGTCACATTTCCTGAACACATGAGTCAAGTAGCAACTCGATATTTTCCTGTGTGTTGCGACACGGAACATAGCAAAAAACAACACAGGGCGTTTAAAAATGGCGGATACTACCGTGCTGCCACTCGCAAGACTAATATATCTATATACACAAATTGAAGAATATCAATTACGAGTAAAATGAAACGGAAAACATAGCTGACCATGTCATTTACAAAGAATATCAATCAATGAAAAGTATTGACGGTAATTAGAACAGGTCCAGTAGGTTGATTCCTCCAAAAAAACAGTTACGTTACAGTAGAATAGGTGAGGTTGATTATTGTCAACTGAAGGGGAGAATTAACAATGGAATCACTAAGTAATGAACACTAATTTATGAACAACTAATGATGAACAAATACCTGTATTAGGGACAATCATAATCAGTCAAAAGTTAATTTGCCCCTGGTATAAGTTTTCAGGCATGGATCCCCTTAACCCAGATAGAATACAGATATAAAGAGAGCTATAGAGGAATCAATATCATGTAGTATATAGCAACTACTGACATGCTTTTCATAGAATATTATTACCTGTACATGTTACGCTATCACCAATGAAACCAGGCTTGCATGTGTAGTTTCAGCTTCCCGCAATATTGCTGCAGTTGGCGTTAACAGAGCTATTGTGTGTTCCCGGGCCACACTCGTCGATATCTTAACAAAATATTGCAAAATAGATTTATTACATGGCTGTATACTGAATACTTTATGCAATACAGAGTTTTCAGGGTTATTTCCCATTGAGTTTCAATCCTCAAATTTATGACTATATCAAGTTACTGAATGCTACATCCGAAGTACGACAGGGGGGACTGACGGTTTATTAGCGTGTTACAGGGTTGTCTCTTCTGATTCACTCAGAGCATAAGTAACGTGTCCTAGCCGAATATTATAACTCCAAAAAAGGGTAAAAATAACTCACAGATATTCAGAATCCATTCCAGGTAAATGAGGCATCTTCGATGGAGAGCTAAACACCATCAATCTTTGCTACAAGCTCATTACTTAGTATCAACAGTCTGCCATATGAATCATATAGTAAATTCTTTATTCAGATAACTCATTTAATACAAAATCGATATTTGGTAACTTTCCATATTCTCGTGGACTCTATTACCAGTCTGATTACATTGAAACATTAAAAATGAAGAGAAAACACTTTGCTGTACATTGTCAACCACTGAATGTTGATAATAATATTTAAAAAGGAACGACATCTGTTCGAAAGATCTCACAGGCCACTAAACTAATAAAGTATGAATTGAATTGAATTTTCTGTTGCTTCGGAATGTCATTAAGCGCGTTCTTCGTTCACAAACTCTCGGGAGAATATCTGCGGTCCAATGTGTGCGCACATTTTGTAATCAACGGTAGAAGTAATAATGAAATGAAAGGATAAATGATAATATGCGCAATGGTTGATGAACAGGTTGATTACTATATTCAGTGCGCACATACTTCTGTAAGTTTTATCACAACAGGAGAAATTCGAGAGACATAGTCAGATTACCAAAGTAAATGCTACGAGGCCACCGCGATTTTACGTTATTGAGTGTTTTTTCGGATAATATCTTGTATTAGAATAACAGATTTAATTACAGCAAGGCTTCCCAGCGGGTCCATAGCGCGATTACATGGGGTCCACAGAAGAAATGTTGAATTATATTAAAATGGTGCAGTAATATAATTTGACCAACCCCTAAAAATACCCCTAAATGAGCGCTTGGGGAATGGGACCATAAAAAACAATTTGGGTTCCACATCGAAAAAACGTTGGAAAGCCCTGAATTACAGTAATTAAATTGCTCAATGGTAATTAATATACATTTAGATATAGAGAGAAAGAGAAAAAATCATCTTACCCTAGCTCACAGTTGACACAGCTGCATAAATCGGGTACGGGTGTTACTGCCCAGAGTATACCCAGGGTTAAAGTAAAGAGAGAGAAATGGNAATTGGAATATTTGAATTCCGTTGATTGCTCAATGGTAATTAATATACATTTAGATATAAAGAGAAAGAGAAAAAATCATCTTACCCTAGCTCACAGTTGACACAGCTGCATAAATCGGGTACGGGTGTTACTGCCCAGAGTATACCCAGGGTTAAAGTAAAGAGAGAGAAATGGGAATAAATTCTTCATACTATACTACGATCAGTTTAAAATTAAATCATTCAATGGTATTAAAATACTAAGAGTAAATTATATCTAAATGATAATCTTTTTAAATATTATGATGATAATTATTTATGTAAAAACCTCTATTATAATTGTAACACAATTCTAGTTCATCCTAAGTTGGAACAGGCTCTCCAACATCATGTTGCTGATTTTCTACAGTAAGTTTTTCACCATCTTGATCCTGTTTCTCCATCTTACCTTCATTATCATCAACATTCACCTCTTGTTTCCCTCTATTTTGTGACACGACTACAGTGGTTACGGTGGGTGATGTGACCTGGGAATATGAATCCAATTCTCTTCCAGCACTTGTTGATTGAGTTTCTGAGGAAATGAAGATATTAACCCCAGTCCTCTAGTAGCAGTGTTGTTGGAACTAGCCGTGGAAATGGGGGCCCCTGAGGTTGAGGTTGGGAAGGATGGAGTAGATGCCATACAATACGCATGGCATTTGAGATTTTTTCAATAGTGAATTCCGAGGTTATTTTGTGCCTATGCACTGAGCATGGTGAGTAGACACTTTAAGATTTCAGAATTAAAGTTATTCCGGAGTGACCCTGGGTGGGCTGGGAACACTGGGTAAAAATTCGCCTCTGGGATGGATATAAAAAAATGCCCGGAAAACTTTTAACCCCCATATTTTAAAAGAAATTTTTTATCCTCCACTCCGGATATTTCCTGCGAAATGTCCAAATATCGCCCCTGATGCCTCATCAAAATTATTGAGCAGTGGAAGCTGAATTAGCTGATTAAGCAGATTAAGAACTTACCGGATGTTAGACGGAATGATCTGAATGACTTATAAGGTTTCCACCACAAATCAAGAACTTCTTTAGGACGCACACCAAACAGATAGAAGAGAATGAATCCCTAATAAAATAGGAAGATTGCTGCTCGAAAGACATATAGTAAAATTTTACGACAGAAACTGCGATGGGAGACATATCTCAGTTGTACTTTGGGAAGTTGCACTGTACATTATAAACTCGAAATATGAATCAACTTATCTTGGCAATAGGGAGCTTTAAATAAGTCGATTGCCGACATGCTTTCCCCTTCACTGCTGCTAAAAACTCTTGTTTTTGCGGATGCCTAGCTATGATAAGATGTAAGTGGGGCCAGAACTACCATTACCGTATCTAGGCCTCCGCGTGGGCGTTTTAATTGACAAAATACCATTGCGCCGACCCCAGATGTAAAATAACTTTTTTGATAAATGTAGGAGTCACCTGCAATGCGTTAGCCAATGAAAACAACCATGAGAATGCGATATTTGCCTTCTCATCATCAGTGAACAATGAAGGAACAGCGAAAATCCAAGTAACACCAAGCAAAGCAGCGACATATAAAACTCGAATTGCACTTTTCATTCCATCTTGTTTTTCTTTAGTCGAACGAATCTGTCAAATTATACTTCTGAGAATATTTTTGAAATATGTTAAATTTCATGATTTCATGATGATTGTAACTCAGTCAAATAAAGGTGGGCGTAACAAACAGAGTAAAGTATGAACGAAGATCGGTAATACTCCATACTAGTATGGAAATAAGACGTGGTAACTGAAAAGTAGGGGCCCCTGTCTGCCTCCTATATTCCCCCCTGCTGTAAACTAAACGTAAAATAACAATCTTTAGACAGTTTCAAATGGATATGGCACAGAGGCAGACTGGTTCATGAAACCATCCTTCATCGGATGGACTCATTATTCCACAACATCCAATAGCACCAACAAGTAGACTATAGCTATAGCTTCCACTGCTCAATAATCATAATGACGTCAGGAGCAACATTTTGATATTTGGTGGGGAATCCCAGGGGATGGAGGAAGGAGATTTTATGACAAATGCTTTCAGTGTTATTTTTATTCAGCTCACAGGGCAAACGCACTCATGTAAAGTTTGCCTCTGATATGGCCTATTCAGATCCAATTGAGTTACAACAGATGTATATTGTATGGAAGAGAGAGAGCTATTCTGCTTGTAGCTAATTAGGTATAGACATCAACAAACCTTGCTGCTCTTTCCAGACAGTTCGATAGATACAGCAACGAATGTGATAATATTGCCGAGCAGCATAAGGAAAACAGGAAACAAAAATCCAAAGTAAAGAGAGGAGCCCTTAAGCCAGCATAAGTTTCCACTTATGTAATAAGATGGGAAATCGTCCGGTCCTGGAAAAAAATACTGTTGAAATACAATAATTGCTAGTGGCATTTTCGAAGTGTAGTTTAAGACTGAAACTGCTTACACTCGATGCAATGATTACTGCTTTATATAAAAATATCTGCAGAATTATATAGCATAGGTACTCGATCATAAAAGCATGACTTCACATGAACGCTTCTAACCTTTAATTCAAGTTAATTAATTTTTTCCACCCATTTATTTACATGACAATTGTGCCAATGCAATGAGGATTTGAGGCAGATGAGGCAGAGAAGCTTAGTCAGTGAATTTATTTTCATTTTTTAATTGATTTCTCGTCAGGATTGTGCAATTTCTTGATTGTGAATTTTACAGTAGCTCATATGCTTACCGCTCATCAAACATCCACCCAACTTATTCTTAATCGCGATCTCGGAAGCAGCAAGAGTGATTGATGACGTAATCAGTGATGTAACGTAAACAATGATTGCAGAATTTCTGATGAAGTGATCTCCAAATGCAGAAAACACGATGATGAATTTCCTGAAGGTACAACAAAAATAATATATCAAATAATTTTTAATACAAGAAAATAAACAATAAGCTAATATATATATATACCTGGGATATATATCGGGACGAAGGTTTCACAAAATCACTAGTCTTACCATATAACTGTATACATATATAGACAGTGAGACTTAACAGATTATTCCCAAATATTCGGGCATAAAAATAAACTTACAATACATTGAAAGCTCGTTAGCTGAAAGTGAAGGGGATAAAGCGAACTATACAAACATTTATTGTAATAAGTTTTTCGAAGTTTTAGCTATCCATTCAATGCTGAAATTTTTTTTATATATAAAACTGTTAATAGACTTATATTCATATATATAACTTATGACTTAAACCTATAGTCTTAAATATAAAGTCAGTAAATTTTCACCTGTAAAGCACAACATTCTCAACAACCATCCATCCCCAAGATGACAGTAGAGAGACTTGTAATATAAATGCAGCTGCTGTACATGAAGTTCGAGACTGGTTGTTACGTAATGCACCGGATATGAACGTGAGATAAGCAATGAACAAACTCAAACATTGATGAATGTGAAGTTGATTCAACATACCTCCTCGTAATTTTCTGCAAATAAATATTAAAGTGATATACACTCATTCCTTATGTTTAGTATGTACTAATGTTCTCAACAAGCTGATATTTTCCATTTAATATTTGCAGAACTCCTACTGGGCGAAAATCAAATGAAATCTCTTATTACTAGAGGCACTTGAGTTAATATTATACAAGTGTAATAATTCTATGAACTAACTTGAAGTAAAGATATATAACCAGGAGCGCGAGAACTGAAAGTGTCGATATGGTGCAACAGATGTATCCAAAGGCATTTAGTGCGATGTTGTTTGTCACTGGGTATCGTTGCTGTAACATTAAAGCAATAATTTTAATTCATCTCTGATAATGAACACATTTTTTTCCATTATAAAGGTATGCATGCACAGTGTTGTATGGTAATAGTAACATAGAGATGAATTATATTGCAATGGATTGTCCAGTATAATAAAGCATATTTGTGCAGTGTTGTATGGTGATGAACTGATTAATAAATCTGACGTATCTGAGGCATAGTACATTCCCAATCGTTCCATGAAGGTCGTTCCACTGGAACTGCCTCCGAGCACACCATAGATTAATTTGCATCAAAGAATGCAAGCAATGTGCAGTTGTAATTTTCATGTAGTGCCACAATATACCAATTAAAAGAATAACAAAGTTGATTTGTATTTTTGAGTTCTTTTTGACTTTGACTTTGACTTTGAGTTCATCATAAATCAATCTAAAGATCAAGTAAAATTGTCTAAAGGATGGATGTCAGATGTTTAGACAAGGGCGCAATTTCAAGATTTGGGATAGGCATTATTTTCCCTAGATACACCACTGCTTATGAGCAATGAAGTTCTGTACAGTAAGCACTTACCACGAGCAAGGCAAAATTGGTTGTGTGAGTGCATCCACAGACAGGAGGATGAGAATTTTCAATGATGGTGCATCCATCAAAATACCATTCTCTCATCTGTATGTTGTAGTAAGAGCAGCAAGTGTAATTCTTTGTCTAAAATAATGTATAAATAATTGCTGGATTAGGCATTTTTTATCTTTGGTGAGGAACCTTATAATTCAGCCCCTAAAGCATTATTGGGAATTCCAGTTCTCTATCTCACTATAGAAGTGGTTCTCAACCTTTTTTGGTCCGTGGCCCCCCTACCGAGCAATTCGAGCAGGGGGCCACGGGTGTTGATGATATCGGTAGGGGGGGGGGGG
>QXVX01008467.1:0-71884 GCA_013436065.1 Halocynthia aurantium
TAACGAAAAGTGGTTTTACGTTTCGTGATAGTTTTGTTCGTAATGTATGATCTTTTATGCCAACGCAAATAGTCGCTTCAGTAAACTATATAAAATGGTAATCTGGCATAATCTCTGAACAAACAGCGAGCTTGGGGGCGGAATTAAGTTATTAACGAATATAACCGTGACTAGCAGTAAGTAACACAGCATTAGCGTTAATTACCACGATCTAATTGCAGAACAACAGGAAATGTAAATACTGGTCACATATGTGTCGTTAGTTTAGATCTTTACCCTAATCAAATAAAATGTCGGTAACACTCTCGCCTGCAGCGCACAGTCATATCATCGAACGAGATTCGAAACTTAAGACATTTTTGACAAGTTTTTGTCTCCTGGTCTCCATTTGTAATTGCGTTTTGCGGCGCCTGGATTGAGCTTCGACCCGAAAACCTATTTTTCTTTGTTATTGCTATTGTCGACAATGGTGCTTTTATATAAACAAATAATAGATTAGCAGTGTCTCGTTTGAATGTTTCAATGCGTCTGGCGCGATGAATTTAGTTTAAGAAACCCAAAAATACAAGTTAACTTGGATTTATAAATAAAGCGAATGTTAAGATATCATTTGGAGTACGGTACATGAATACCAGCAGGTTTTTCTGTGACAAATTTACGAAGGGAACACCTCAAATTAGTTGTTGACGGATTGAAGAAAAACTCGTTGTTGCCTTCTTTCTACGCTTGGATGAACATAGAGATAGATACTGTTACATGCAATATCTATTTTCCCTTCGTGTGGAAATGAATATATCCATTTAAGGCCGGAAATCTACTTCCGATTCACCTACATATCTATTGTTGGCTGTAGTTTTGATTCCGCTAGTGTCATTTTATTGTATCATTGAATTTTTATTTTTAGTATTCACACACTTCATTACGGCGGTACATTATTCTACTCGACTTGTGTCAAAATACCATACCGTCGTACGTTTGCAGGTGTATTAGCACTGAACCCTTCTGTTGGGTTTAAAATCCGCTTTAGCCAAAAATCCGAATACGACGTTTCGTGGTGTGCATATATCCTGCTCTAGTAGGTCAAAGTGTGGTGTTGGGATTACAAAAACAAATGAATGGGTTCTGCAATATTACAGGTATTACTTTAATATAAACACCAGGTGTCAAGTACGAACTATTGTCATGTTTTCACTCGGTTCAAGTGCAAGCTTATGAATAAAAATATAACATAAGATGAATTTCCAAAAGTGATGGCATTGAAGCAGGCTCTGCGATACGACCAAATCTCACGGCAATTGAAATTTTAGATTAAGTTACAGCGTGATGCAAATACAGCTCACTTTTATTGTGTGTTGTAGTGGTTGCGGTGTCGTGTTCAATGCATTCTTTCAGCAACGACTTGAACTTATTAGAAACGGTCTTTTGAGGTTTCATGCATTTTGGCGGTAGTAATTTAAATGCTGCAGCGAGAACCTAACACTTTTAACACTTTGATATTCTCGTATTATCACCCACCGGTTGTCGCCACATTGCTGTTAACTCAGATGTAGAGATGTAAGGTCTTAAGGCTAAATGTAATGCCCTGTCTATCTTCGGCTGCAGCCTTGTTATAGTGAAATTCGTAGAGTAGGGAAAATTGACTGAAGTTGTGTTTTACATAAACTTTTGCTACAGTATAGTTAAATTCATTTAATTTCGTAGCTACAAGACACTTCAACATTATATTGCGATCTATACGATTAGGAGCCTACCACCACCTAATATAACTTGATAACCTTGCAAACATGTATTCCTATTGTACCGAAAACAGTTGTAGAAATGCAATAAGATACGTGATCCAAGTTTTCTCTGTTCCCAATGCGAGTGATTCAGTCTCAGATTGTTTGACCTTATCGTTTGATTTACACGAAACTAAATATAGTTCTGAGACAAAACCAATTTAATTAAAACTATATATATATATATACCTTGTTGCCTGCTCTCGTTTGATTGCAAATGTTGTCGATTTTGATCCCGTTCTTTCATGTGAACGTTGCTGCGTTTGTAATTGGCCGTTGCTTGATCACAGGCAAACTACCTTCGGCAATGAGTTGTTGTAATACTTTTGCCAAGTTCTTTTTCCGTTCCCATGGTCGCGTGGCGTAATCTTTTATTGAAATAGGAAAACAGTGATCAGATTGATATTGTGCTATTACGAAATCGGATATTAATTGTAAGGGATAACATACGGTTTGTTGTCGATTACACTCACCAGTTCGATGGGAAAGCTAGTCAAAAGCAACAGTATTGGCAGAATGCCGTTTTCAGCCGATGTACTAGAGCCTTTTCGAACTTGACTTGACGAGATTTGTTGGTTAATACCCGGCGATTGCGTATACATGGTCAAAACTGTCCCACTGGGCCTGTTTATCCGAAATAGTCCCCTACGTGACTGGTTAAATAAAACCAGTACCAGTTACTGTAAAAGTATATTGCGGTACCCCTAAGATCCTAAATTGGAGTTCGTATGCACAAAACAAGATCCATTGTCATGCTTTGGATAACTTGATTAAACCGCACTATATTGGTGAGGCTCATAATATAAATATTGTTATTCTGTAAACTTTTCCACTAACGTGCAGATTTTTATGAATCATTCATTCGATTCGAAAGGGACTATTCCTAAAAAAGATCGTAAAAACATCCTAAAACTTGATTCATATCTGTGATAATTCCATTCCACAAATTTAATGGGCTTCTATTCTTTCGTTTCTTTTTATTATATCCATTGTTTCATTGATAGAATTCGTGATGATATTTGATCCATATCGTTCACTGAATGCATTAGCCGTGTGGTACGGCAGTTTTTGAATACGCCCGCTTCTGCTATTGAAACTAATTCTATTTATTAAAAGCATTTGAATACATTCAACTGACGACGCCGTCTGGCTTATCACCATTCTTCTTAATAATATATTAATCATCATAATAATAATAATGATTTGTGAAGCGGGAAATTGAATGCTATTTCCGTTGTATTATTCTGAACAATATATGCAGTTAGTTAGCGCAACGGCCTCGCTTCATTTGTATTCGGTTTTGCCGTCCATAAACAAATGGCTTATTGTATTGCAGTCGCATATCGTGCGACCTCCGTCTTTTTCCCAGTATTGATACCGCGTGTTTATTGGCGATTCTGCGAGCCTGTTGGCATATGTGGGCTGAAATATGACAAATGATACATCATTGGCTGCATGTTCTACCGTACTGGATATATTTTTATCGTTATTAGGTCGGGGATGGGAATTCAGATTGCAACTACGGTCCAAGCGTAATGGGGTAGCAGAAACTTTATGTAATTTTTGGTAAATTAAAATAATTTATAAACATTGTAAGCCATTTGATTACATTGCCACATACGTTCGCCGGTTTGCATAAACGAAACATGTAAATAATACCACGTTAAGTAAATAATACCACGTTATGGAACAATCGCAGTGATCACGAAGCAAATGTTATTGCTATGGGCATTAATGCACATTCTATCACCTTCTTGTTTTTTATTCTTGTCGTAACGGAAATAGAAATGTCCTCTTACGAATCTGGGAACTAAAACATTTTATTTATTGTACTGTATCGTGACACAATATTGAACTTAATATTTGTAAAATTATTTATTTTGCGTATTCATAAAATAACATAACACACACTAGGTTTGATGATATATTCAAGGGTATATAAGTATAATAAGAGCATTAATATTGAACGCCAATAAAATATACGCCTCTCACGCGTGTTGTTCAAATTTGGCGCCATTTGCCCACTATACAATTCATTACACAAAAACTAATGGTCTCAATCAGTATCATTTCAATAGCACCGAATTCTAAACAAGCATTGGAGAAATGTAGTTTGATAAATGGTAGCAGACAATATGGGAAACACAGATGTCAGAAAAGCGATTTCAAACCATTAATCATCTCTTTACATTGTTCGACCGAAAGTGATAGATATAAAATGCATTTGACGCATATACTGATATTTTGTTAACCCTCGTTCTCATTTCCGGTAATGTGCTTTTGAAACACACAGCAATTAACTAGCAGTAATTGTCGTCGTTCTGACTTTCAATTCTAACTTTTTCCCCTTTCCGTTTTACCGGTCGTATGCTTTAAAATTCTACGGGAATGTTATAATTGAGATGAATGATGCTAGAGCTGTCAAAAATTTACGTGTTTCTCTGCATTAATCCCATGAACACGCGCTACAACATCTCCTAATTAATGTCTTACGCGCGCGTACTGCATAAATACAGATGGCCGCATCACAACAGCAGCACCTTACCAAAAAGGAAACAAATTAACGGGGGTAATCTGGAGATGGAAAGGGGAGTGTTCGTAGAGGCCAATCCTATAATTATGTTAACCCCATATTGGTGGAAGGTATATTCAATCTGTTTCAACTTATTTTACAGCACGACAGACCAGCTTACAGCACTCCACAGCCCGTTGAAAATACACCCGCCAACAACGAATGCAGAATGGTAGAATTGCGTGGCGCTAAGGTTGCGAGTTTTTACGTTGGCGGTGATGAATTTATTTGCCTTCCACAGGTCAGTATTTCTGTAATCCTGATTGTATACTTTTTTGTAAATGCTTGATGTCCTCTTAGACCTGCATCACCGAGTGATATAGATCACATGACCTAGTAAGGTGACTGAATGTCCTCCTAGTCAGAACTCGCTCGTTTGCGGTTTTTCAACATTTCCATTAGCAATCTCACGCCCCAATCAGTATTAATTTTCGAATGCCACGCATTTCAATCTCTATCATATATTGTTTTGTGTTGTTTGCGCAGGCATTTGACCTTTTCCTGAAACATTTGGTCGGCGGCTTGCATACGGTTTACACTAAGCTGAAACGTCTGAGCATCTCCCCTGTCGTCTGCAACGTCGAACAGGTAAGAATTCAAGCAAGATATTTCACACAAGATATTAACAACTTAGAAAAGGTTCAATTTCTTTGACATTGAGTATTGCTACTCAACCTAACTTTTTTGTGGCCTATGAGCAGTAAAATAAAATTCAGGTAATACTACAGATGGTAACTGGTATTATAGGTACCCGTGTCTCACTATTAAACCTCCTAGACCACATGTGTTCAGTATATTATGGAATAAAAACGGAGTTCCAAACCTTTTTGATTAATACTCCTCATCAACTGTTGCAGTTTAATTACAGTACATTATTTTCTAATTGGATTGATTTATTCCTTACATATATATAACATTTTTGAAACCTATCTAAGCTCTAACGCCTTTCGAATCTGCTTAGGTTCGAATACTCCGTGGGCTCGGTGCAATACAGCCTGGAGTGAACAGATGTAAGTTGATAACCAGGAAGGATTTTGAAATACTGTATCAAGACTGCACCCAAGCAAGGTAATTGAACTTGTTTACTTGCTTCATTTGTTATCCTCAATGTTGTTTTCCTCAGAAAGTATTGGTGCTTGTAGCTAAATGAAGTAACCTTTTTTTATGATCTTAGTTTGTTTTTGGTGTGCATATAAGCGATGTTCGGTTACCTAACATCTATAAAAAGCTTTTGTAAACTATACGAGCGAGCAAGAAAACAGATTATGATCATAAAATATAGAGGTTTCTTCCTCTTTTAGTTGATACTGCCGCAACTCTATAATTTATTTGTTGAGAATTTAAGGAAATGGCTCCAGGTTATCTTAATTTATTTGTTTACTCTTCAGTAGAGTTTATTATTAAATCCAAGAGGCAGGCAGTAAGTAAATCGGGGAAATAGATCTCATCTCTCATCTCTCGTTGATTCTGTTTGCTGGTAGTATTGTGAGACGTTGGAATCGTAGCTACTAAGATTTTGTTATGATTCTTTAAATAGTATACTCTGGGTTATCCGAACTCGTCGGGACCGGCACATATTTTCGGATAACCGCTAAGTTCGGATAATCGGGGTTCGAATTTTTAGTTTCGACTCCAGTACCGCCACTTAGCATTCAAAATCATTTTATATCATCCAGGAATCACTTCTTTTTATAATAATGTTGTACAGCGGATAATTAACTGGATGCATTTACATCGATGCAGCGATGGGAAACGTTAAGATTAGACAGTTGTTCATCAAATGAGCTTTTTACAGTTTTTTTAGAATATCGTTTGAATCTTGGGATACTTACCTGATAAGACGGCAAGGCAATTTCATATCTAATATGGGTATCATCATCTTTCTGAATTAGGTGCATTATCTCATAATCTTTTCTCGGTTTTCGCTTATTCGCTGGGATAATTTCTTGCTTAACTACGTCACGAGCTACGTTTATTGTCGTCACTAAGTAATCAGGGCTTAAAATTGAGGCTACGCTTCGTCGATCAGCAAACAATGCTCAAACATCAACCCCCGATCGTAATTTTCTTTAAATAGTTCAAACCGGAGAGGGTTTGGAGTGATTACCTGGATTTAGTATGCCTAGCATTTACAGTTACGGCAAAAAAGTCAGATTATACCGATTTAGATGAACTAGAAATGTTAAGAATGTGTTTAAAGAGCCGGGGTTAAGGGTAAAATAACAATATAAGCGTAGGTTAAGCGAAACATGACCCTCTCGTTCCATAGTATAACTGCGGTTGCGGAGGAAAGTGTTTCAACAAATATATGTCAAATAATACTTGTTCTACAATGTATCTAAAATTCAAGTTTAATTCAAAATGTAATTGTTCCATGTGCGTTGAAGTCTCTTTAGGCAAATTCGCTTATAGACAATCTGTTGTAATCTGTAACCGTTTTGCTCTGGGATATTTTTAAGCCCAAAATTAATATGGTCATCTAAATCCATATACCTATACCTGAGTATACTTAAACTAAATTACAGTAAATTTTCATATTCACAAATGTACTGTGAATAGATATTTTGTATAGATTTTAAAAGCGACATTTTACTTTATAATTTTCGAGGTTGTATTGCTCCGGTTTTGAAAACAGTTCTACAGTCGAATTCACTTCACTTTTTACGACGTTGCGTGCGATACATAAGCTTAAGCCATTCCGATTTAATTTTCAACTACATAACCTTTACACAATCCCAATACCGACTGCTTACATGCCCAAAATAGAGATGTTTCCACTTGTTTTTACCTTTACCCTTTTCGACAATTCATTCCTTTCTCACCGCAATAGAGGATCTAGACCGCGCTTTTGAAGATGAGTGCTTATGGTTTTTGCTTTGTTTCAAGCTCTATATCGGAAACAGAAATGCCTTTTTCTGTCTTTTATTTCTTTCGTGATGGTTTACAATTAACTTAAAAGAGTTAATTTGAAGGTCTTACTGCTTTTGCACACACGAACATTTGACAGTGGTTATTTTCTTTGTAGTTCGGCAAATCCTTTGGCTAAGGTTTGTTGATGACTAAGATGATAATAGGCTTTTACAGAAGACAAAATTAGGGAAAAATCCATTAGCCTGTTGCGAACCGGACTACTTACTGACAAATACTTTGAAATAGTTCAGCCTCTTTCCAATAGATTTCATTTAGAACTAACTGGGCTTGGAAAATATACATAGAAAGGGCGATTACTGCAATGTAAATTATGAAAAATCTCACCGTATATATATATATATCGCGATATACATTTTCAATCCCACCTTCCGCGTATTACAATTTGTATGTATTACAATTTTTCTGCGTTCTGAATTCCCGTTATTCTTCAATCATATACGGTTACCAGTTCGTGAGCTATAGTCCTTGCATTGTTTACGTTGTGTGATTATTATATTATATCAGGTATCAGTATCATATAATCTGTCGTAACTAAAATACTGGATTATATAAGTTCGACATTAATTAAGTAAAATTATCACTTATTATGTTTCAAAGTTTCCTTAATATTGTCGCTAATTACACAGCCCGGCTTACACTATCTTTATGCTGACCACCTGTGATTCGGAAATGTCGACAGTACTGAGCCGGTCAGGTCGCGTGGGTAGCGGATTAACCTATATCATAATTGTAACAGAATCTCACCCCATTTGACCTTTGTAGCATTAATAGTGTCGGCACTGACATTTACATTCAAGTAGACACAAAGAAATAATAAATTTACGCCCGCACGAAGTAGTAGCGTTCTCGTATTCAACATCGTTCCCTGATTCTCGTAAAACGTTTTCATTTTGATCCAGATCTTATTATGTTATCTGACGCTAGGGCGGTGAGACAGACCAAGAATTAGTGTCGACCCAAATTAAGTCGCTAAATTTGGTGTTATGAAACCGAATACTGTAGATAATAATATTAGAAGTTGATGTTTACGAACCGGAGTCAGAATGAAGTTACGCTCGTTAATTTCAAGCTATGCATTTGAAATAGACCTCGATTAAAGTTGATATTTTGAGATCATACCCATCAAATGCATCCTGGTCTGTATCATATCTTATCCTGAGCATGAGCCTAAGTACACTATAATTAGGGATTTTTTCTGTGTGTACATGCTGACCCTACTTGACCAAGTGCTGACAGTTGGTATAACGGTTTTGATTGTCTTCGAAATTTCTGACTGTTGTCGATACCTAAGTCACCACAAGCATTAGGCTTTAAGGTAATTTCTTCGGGTAAATATATGCAGCTAATAATACATTGGATAAAAGAAAACTTTGGTAATAAAACGATTCAGGAACTGATTCTGTAGACCGGTTGGTGCAGTTCAAAGCCCACCACTGCTTCGTATGTGTGTATGTGCAGCACCCAAAGACGGGTGCTTAGATCAAAGCATGACGGTGCGGGTACAACTGGGTAAGGTTGTTGTGTCTCAGCAGAGGCATGTCTTGCGGGTGTGAAATATTACGTACCGCAGGGTTCAAACTATGAGTTTCCTTTGATATTTATAGGTAAGAGTGAAAGTGCTGATTTCAAATAGTTATGGGATTATTTCCCAGATATTATTGCATCGTGAATGACAGATCCCATGTTTTGCGGAGAAATCCCATTGACAGTGTTGTGTCACTGCAGTATCATACGATTCTTTGGAATATATTCCAACAAAGATAGGATTCAAAAACGAGTTCGGTTAGCATTGGTTTCATATTGTATGTAAATGTAGATCTCTCGCTTCTCCGTATTGTGAATAGAACAAGTATACAGCAGAGTGTCATACTAAATTTGTTATCCCGGATGTGTTATTGACTAATTCGGTATAGCATTAGTAAAACTAGAACTGTTCCCTTGTATGTTTAATATCTCTCTTTGTCGTAATCAAACCGCTATCAGTATCATTTGTCGGGAAATAGATCATGATGAATGCGACTATATTCTATTGCGAACTAACTCTCTAACGGCCGTTCGTGTTTCGTTCTAACCTACAGTTCCAGTAGGGGAGATTAGAACGGGCCTATATGATGCTACTCAATTTCACACGTTGTACGTACCATTGTTTTTATTTCATTTCGCCATGGCTTCCTCGTTTTGTCGAAATGGGGACACATCCGAATGTCAGACAGGAATAAAGTTTGAATTCCATTTAATTGCGAAAATTGATTCCAGTTAACGTTAAAAGTCATCAAAATAATATTTTCCAAACTCCTTGGGTGCTTGCACCAGCAAATCCTTATATATCGCAAGGGTGAGTGTAATGGATGTTTGTATCTGTTGATGTGTGAGAGATGGCTGTAGATCATTTATGGTTACTGTGTGATATTTTTTCATTTTCCGGGATACTTTTCTGGAACGGGGCCAGTTGAACTAAGTGACTTTGGCATGAAGGGAACTCTTGTATATTTTTTTCGTATTTCGAAGAACGATGGTTATCTTACTCATACCATTCAATTTCATTTCATTCCACGTTGCAAATTTCTGCTTAAAAAATGAACTCCATCTCACCACAGGATCTTTTACAAAAATAACTACTTATCGTCCTTATTTCATTTCCTTAGTTTCTCACCTTTTGGTAAATACTGGCACCCAAGGTTCCGAGAATTAATTGTGTGTTCCAATCGACTTAATAGGATAATCAGTTTGGTGTGCAAGGTCATGAACTCTTCGTGACAGATGAATAATTTGTCGATAATGATACTTTGCTACATCAGCATCCAGTTTATTTATTGCAATGTCCAAACTAATCTGAAGTATGTTGAGATGAGTAATATTTCCACTGTCAATTGTCATTCATTCATCATTTTTTTTATGTTGTATCACTCGCTGCGGTCAAGAATGTAAACGCCCAAAGCCGAACGTGATGATTTGAGATAAAGTCCTAACGAACAATTTTGATTAGCTATGTTTTGTGTTTGACCGATCAGATTTGTTTACTGCAGAAATATTTGTTATGGGAGAATTGTGTGCTTCCCTGTTAAATACCGTTAACGAAATGATAAAATGTATTGATTGTCTGATACAAAGGTATGTCGCCTGGAAAATTGGTGAGGTTTTATTTTGTGAAGAATCAGAGGATCGTAGTAGTTTGTCATTTGCTATATCAATAGTTTATTTGAATGGTGTTAGTCCGTGGCTATGGTTCTTGGTATCCCCTTGGACATCTTTCCTCTTGTATATTCTTTTTTGCACCTTTCTGCCGTGAATTTGGCACTACATTGCCCGGTATAGATACTGAATACAGTCTCCGAGATTCTGTTCTTGGATAGGTTGCGCAACATTTGTGGAGTCTTCCTCTGTTCGTGAGAAATATCAATGTAGATTATGACCGTTTTGTGATGCCCTACTCAACTCTATGATAATGTTTACTTCCTCCTTCTCTACCATTGGTGAATAGCAGTAAAATATGATATGTGTCATCCCTGCCCAAGTACGAGGCTTTAGCAATTGAACTGCAAAGCAAAAAGTTTAATACCCCGCCGTCGCTTACTACTGAATTTAGAATTGGCATGGTCATAACGAAAAACGCTGGACAAGCAGATTTGACTGCACGCACCAGAAACTACACCTACCTTATATTGCGAAACTAACTTAGGTAAATGGGTAATGACATGTTATTTCCCGGATTTATTATTCATATGTTGCAATGCATATCCTGTAGCTAACGCAAGAGTATTAAATAGTAAGCACACGATTCGTTTGAGTGACCGGTTTAAAAAGAACAAAATTCGTTTTCGATTTCGCAATTGAATTGAGTTTTCAAAAATATATATATGGAAATGATCTGACTAAACACCGCGTGATAACGATATACCATTAGTCAGTCAGTCGCAATGGAATTATCTGTTGTCTAGAGAAGTAAGAGCTTTTCTATTCCATTTGATGTTCTACTAATAACTGTTGATGTTTCATGAACAAATTCCCCCTCCCATCTGTTCGTAAACCCTTCAACTGCCGTCTTCAACTCATCACACGAAGTTGCGTTAATGTTGCGAATAATAGTTTTTAAAATAAAAGCTTATTAATATTAGCTTATAGGCTGGACTAAGGTTAGATAATTGGAATATGGTTATGGAAGCGATCTAATTTTTATCATTTAAAATCACTCACATCCTCATTCACAATAAACACGATTTTATTGCTTTTAAAAGGCTCACTAAAAAACGTGAAATAGCCGCTAAAATTTCCCATTTTAAATTAACAGTTCGAACAAGTGGGAAGTATATCAGGATATGTTTAACATGAAAGTGATTGGTTCGTTAAAGTAATGGCTGATGGTATGCAGTGGCCATTTTCTGCGTCCTTTCATAAACTACAGGAATACATGTGTTCAACATTTTATGTTGTTTGTTGTCACTTTGAGGATTAGAATTCTTAGCACACTAAGGCATGTAAAGCGTGGATTCCATAATTTTATGTTACACAACATATTTTTACACATCTTATTTACCAATGTTTTTTAACAAGGTTTTTGATTGAGAATAACACTCCTAATCTTTTTTTACATCTTATTAGTTTTTGTCTCTCGTAATTACCGAATATGGTTACTAGAAATCCACTACTCTGTATGACCACTGCTTAAAGTTCAGAATGTAACTTATAAACTCTACATAATAAAAAATAATAAATATAATATTAAACATAATCTCAAAATTATTAAATTCCATTTCCAAAAACTCAATCAATTTTTTAATATGTTTCATTTTCCAAAATCCTACCTGGTATGGAAGATAAACTTAAACGTCCCCAAATGATATCCTCATGAAGTATGTATTAAATAGGTATTTGTTTGAGATTCAATTTTAGTCGTAATAAATATTCACTTACACTTCGGAGAACTGTGTAAAACCACCACCTCAACCAAATATTTAGCCGTGGTAAATCCAATCATATCTATTTATGAATCATATTAAATCGAAGACAGTCTCATGAGATATTCGATAACGTGTTAATTGAAGTATTCCCGTAATCGAGAACCTCTGTATCGGTTAGGACTTTTTCGAAACGATGACGCTCATTGGCTAATCTTGCGACGAGTTTAAACAAATATTAGTAAGTTCCGTTAGGTAATTATCGTTCATGACATTAAAAAATAAATTTTTCCGTAAATGAATGCAATGTGTCGTGAACATAAATAAATGAAATACCGCTCGGGCTTCGTGGTTTATACGAAATTTGCAGGTTCAAGACGTATTTTCTAGAACATGCCACGTACAGAATAAATAAGACGGTAATGGTAGACACGATAGGAACTGAAAGAAACAAAATAAAAATTTAATGCTAAAAAAACATCGTTCAACGACGATGTCTTTTATTATTTTCTTCCAAGTCTTGTCAAATTAATGAAAATATGTTTTTCTCATCCGTTGTATATATACAAACGTCTATTTTCTTGGTAAGGACCATGATAACAATCATAATATATCACAATAAATTTGCGCCTTTTGCTAAAATGCCCTTTAGTCTAGTTGCTTAATAGTTGAGAGGTATTTTATATCCGATCACTCATAACTTTATGCCGTCGGTAAAGATATCATTGTACTCTTGTCTGGAAGTCAACTTCCGACCATCTGCGTCCCTATTTCCTGGATGTTGTTCAGGTAACAAAACAAGCCTTCCTCGATATTGAATTAGAAATTAATTTAATTCTAGTTTTCTGCGGAATATAAATTAGGATATATTAGAATTAAATGATTAAAAATAAACGAACTAAAAAGGATATTCCTCTCAGTGCGATGATCAAAGTCAGTGTTTTTTGTTTCTCATGGAGAATGAGAAAATGTGCCTCACTGAGGGTTGTTGAATTGTTATGAACTTCCTCAACATATTTTACCCCTCCCATTCAGACTACAATGATACAGTGTCCGGAGAATGCTTTAAGCCAAAAAAATATTATTAAATGAATAGTGACAACTACTGTAGGGTGTTAATTGTGAATTGACATTTTAGAGTTTTAATTCTTTCCCTCCATATTTTTAATTGAAATAAACAAACGCAATTACGTATTACCTGAAGCTCACGTCATCTCTAGTTTATTACGTCATATTTGACATCCTACGTTTCAAGCTTTCATCGTGTGTCCTCCTTATCTGATATATAAATAGCTAAAGGTTTGTTTACGCTAGTCTGTTATCTATAATTTGCCTGTTTGCCACAAATGTCAAATATTATCGACAAATTACTCAATTCTTCTCCTATTGATGTCTAGAATAAGTAGTTTTTCTGCGAATGAGAGGAAAAATGCAATTACTGCAGTCGTGTCTCGCCTTCTCATTCTCCGTGTTCACCAGCAATGCCATAAACAACTCAACTTAATAATATACAATAAAGCCATTCTAGTCCCACCGATAAAATAATGTATTTCAGTTGTTATTATATGCAAACGCCCTATAAAATACTTGTGCCATTCGCTCCTCTTCCCGGGATAAACAAAATAGTTTAGCTCGTAACCCTCTCGTTACGCTAGTTCGTCTCCGTAGTTGCCCGACATTGCATATTTCGTATCGATGGGGCAGGAATGGGTTAGAGTTTGCGCCGGGCCTTTTCTCATCATGCCATCGCTGTTGTTTTGTATTTTAAAATCTCGTTTTATATTTTTACGAAGCGAAGCAGTAAGTCTCTAGTAAATCAGATAACAGAAATCACGAAATATTTTTATTACTTTAGCAGTCAAATCGGTCGATTATCTTCGCAAATGGCCAATGATGGCTCAAATTAACGCGATATTTTATCTCTGGCGGAGAGTGGGCTGGGTCACTGTGCATTTATGATAAAGATATTCGAATTGACTTACAAATACTTTATTTCAGTCTTTACAGTATTCACGAAATATTTGATTGATATGAATACATTTTATTGGATGAATTTTATATAATCTGATGAATTTTAATCCTTTTTATGAATGATGACCAACCAGTGTTGTATAATCAACAACGTTGTAGGTCTTCTTCCGGTTGAATAAACCGGTTCTAATGCTTTCTTATACCTAATACCTAAGTAACCGAAGCATTCTCGCTAATTTGATAGCTGATAGCCATAAAAACGGTATGTAATCCCAGAAGTTGATTGACCACAGATAGCAATAACGTTACAAAAATGTCGTTAGCCGCGAAAATTATTACCGCGCTATTTACATACAGCTCATGTGAAATCGTGACTGTCGGAAAGAGATCTTGTTCAACGTTTTTATGAAAATGTTTAGAATTAAAAAATTCATTTGAAAGCAGTTTTTGAATTCCTTATTTTCGTTTGACAACTACGGCGATATTTATGTACGATTTTATCCCATAATGCCATTAGCAAGTCATTTTTGTTCACCGATATTTGACAAAACAAACAACACACCTCGTACCAAGCACTGAAAATGTAATTGTTCCACGAAGTCGCTTGAAAAATCGGCATTAATTGAAATTTCATTTTTGGACAGTTACAAATCGCTAAAAATTATTTATTATCATGACGATGTTGTGGTTAACGGGCGCAGGAAACTTGCAATATGCTTATTTATATTTTATCTTTTAATACGCTAAGGAGGCTCAGTTCA
Source organism: Halocynthia aurantium (assembly GCA_013436065.1). NCBI lineage: Eukaryota > Metazoa > Chordata > Ascidiacea > Stolidobranchia > Pyuridae > Halocynthia > Halocynthia aurantium. The sequence continues at coordinate 14,909 of QXVX01008467.1, forward strand.
AAAAAAGAAAAAAAAGTCCTCCATGTAGCTAAAATCCCCAATTATAGCTGAATTTCAACCTCACGGGGTCATGTGTCAAACGTAATACGACGACGTCACTCTCCCCCGATGAGATACCCTGTCTCTCAGTTAAAGGCCTTCTTATATTAAAACTTTAGTCCAATCGCCATTTTGTCCTATATCAGAAAAGTCTTCAAACCTTTTGCCTTCTTTACATGACTTCCGAAAACATTGGAACTATTTGTGAAAATCAAAACACAGAAATAGTGAAAGCTATTAATTAATCATTCATAAATTCCTAAAAATATCACAATAGATTCCAATAATTTCACATTCCTGTCGACATGACCGTGTCCATTATCCAAACAATTAATCTTCCTATCTTACATGGAATCGCGACTGAGGTCGGCTGGAGAAGTTTTAAATTATTCCTCCTGGTATACACAATCTTTAAAAACACATAATACTCTGCGTGAGAGCTTGTTCCATTATTCATGAGCACCGTACTGTTTGAAGATTTGGAATACCTATTGTTAATGACAACTCTCTATTAATTACGATCACACGGAATTGAAGACATTTCGTAAACATAGCGGTCTCACTCGTCCTTTTACTTTTAAAAATTCCATTCTAGACGATGTTCCCAATAACATTTGGCACCTCTCATGTTTATGATTTCTTTTCCCTTCGATAACACACCGCTTTTACCTTTTGCCGAACTCTCACTTCTTTGTAAATGACAATTCAATACCCCACCCGACTTGACGGAAATGCAAGCTGTAATGTTTCCTATAGCTATTAGCGCAATTTCGTCCCAAAAAAGCAAAAAAAGCAAAGATATTAAAATTGGCAATATTAAAATAATAAAATCATGAACCTAGATGAGGCCGGGATGCATGAAATCAGTTATTCTGTGTCTAGTTAATTTTCTGTTTTTTATCCTGTATCTGATATTTCTATCTGGTCTAAGGTATTGCTCGTTGGCATCCCATCCCTCCTCATACCGTGTTATGTGGGTTAATTCATTGAACTTTGTATTCATTTATTTTGTTTCTCATTGTGTTATGGTATCATATATCGGTCCAAATCAATCATTTTACTGTGGATTATAAATCTCCTTACTGGCAGTTAGCGATTATAAAGAACTGTCATTCGACAAAAAGGTTAAATAACGAATAATTTGGCACCGGTGTACCCACGACATCACTTTAACACCAATATATAATCTTATTCTGATCCAGTTCCTCACAGCAGGTTATCTTAAGTCGCTAAATTTATCCGAACGAATTACGTCAGTTTCCCCTTCGATATGTTTTCCGATTGTTTGACATATTCCAATCCAACAATTGCTGTTTATGTTGCAAAAACCATTTTGCAGTGGTGCATTAGTCAGGAAATCAGTCATTATGGAACTGTAGAGATGTATGGTTGCGAAACTTTTACCATATAGGAAAAAGGAAGTACCATCTTGCGTGTATTGTGTACGGGGCTTTCAGAACCGTAGTTGAAAATCATTTAACACCGTACTGGAGGAAGTATACAGTGCCTTATCTACTGTGAAAGGAGCTGTTCGCACTCATTGAAATTGCTCCTTGACTCAACATCTTACACCCATTTTTTAGATGACTTTACCATAACATCAGCTCAAAAATATTAATCAAGTTGGTTGATGTATGTTTGTGGTATGTAGGCGTAACATAGTACATGATGTTTCTCCTGATTTCTCCCGATCGCCCTATTGGTCTAGACTCGTGTAGTAATGATTTCTAATTTCTTCATCGAAGATCGTGACCTTCTTGAGTTGAACAATTGTATCATTGAACGTCTTAACGATTAATCGTATCATCAAACAGGAAGGTCAGATGTACTTTTCAATTTCAAAAGATTGATTTCCGTCTTTGTGTACATGTAAGGTTAAGTTCCTCTATCATTCGGCTATGTTCGTATATGGGTCAGTGTCATCCATCATTGTTTTTGGTATGTCGGTATGTTTCACGTGGACTCCATTACTGATCTCCTGTTAAATAGACAAAATTATTTTTATTAGCTAAATTATTCCCTACCGCTTCTTCAATGTCTTTGTTTAAGATTTCGACCGGTTTTTGCTATTAAGATTTGGCTCAGACGTTGTGTTTTGGTTTGTCATCGATCGAATTCTCTCTGTTGAATTCGGTTATATGAAATGCTGAATAATTATTCGAGTAATGTTTAGAATAGTTTTTCAAATAAACTCACGAGTTAGGACAGCTGTATATCACGGAAACGCAGTAAATGACGTCAGCCAGAATTACTTATTCATTGTAGTTTTACCTTTTCAAAAATGCTCTATTTCTGATTTTTCACAAATCAAAAAAGAATAAAGTAGTGGTTCAGTTCCGATGCATTGACGTTAAAACTTATCAATATCAGGATCGCTCCAGTAAATAAAATACTACTCGTAAAAGTGGTATTGAATAACTTTTCTCGTAATAATAGTTAGTTGTTTCAAGTAAAAAAGTATGTTATTTAATAAGGCTTGATCCCTTTGATTTCCAAGCTGCACTGTATTTTAAAAAACTTGCGAGATTTATGAGATTGACGGTGTGCTCTTTCAGAGGATTAGGATTCTCTTTCTGTTGGTTTAGAAATGGTCTTACGCACCACCGCGTATATAGAGAGACCGATATCTCGACGTAACCATCAGTAAATTGTGTAAAACAAAGACTTAGCTCTCTGTCAAGAGGGAACTGTCTTATCACTCAGGATTTACTGCAAATGAAATTATCTCTTATTTGGAGATGATAACTCACTTAGCTCTGTTATGTAATTCATTAACTAAACAACAATTCTTGGGTTCCGGTCTTTTGCTATCTGTCTGTTTGGTGATCATTTCAAATGATACATTGTTCTTTCGCCCCATGAAAAAGATAAACCAGTAGATATCCGGCAAATTGGGAAAGTGCGTTAGTCGGGAACTAAGTTTGTAATGTTTATTTTCACACGCGATAAGGAATAGAAGTAGAAGTAGAATAAACATAGCGTTATTTTTCTGTGTGTTTCTGTGTCTTTATCTTCACTTTTACTGTAGGAAAACCGGACTATAGTAAAGGAAATTGTCATGTATATTTTATTCGTTATGAGATTGAGCTCTTGGCCTTGACGAGTGTGTGTGTATTAATAAATAGAGGGCACTATGTAGATTCTTCTACAAATCTGAATACTCCTTGAATTCAATCACTTCTCGCGCAAATGTACGCACAATCTATTTCCCCCATTAACACCTTCGACACCTACTGGGAAAGGAACATTGAATGTATCGCGAATTTCAATCCATTTCGTATATTTTTGGATGATTTTTATCGGTATGGATATAGATTTGAATAGCTTACTGGTTTGTTATAACTTGGGTGTTCTCCATTGTCGTGGTTAAGTATTATTTGTATTATATAGTTATTCTGTACATCAAATAGTGCAAACGTACCACATGCTCAGGGTATTTATATACTTTATCAACGCTCCTTACCTCTATGCCTTCACAATGATAATCTTATTTCGAAGCTTATCTACGATTAGCCTCAAGAGAAAGCTGATGCTATCCCCGTCCCAGACGCCGTTCTTTTTTTGTTAATCGTTTCCAGGAAAGATCATTTCGCGCAGGGCAATCTTGAAGCAAATCTGACCGCTACAATTCAACACATATCTGACTTGTTTCCTGCTATTTATTTTGACATAAATTTTATATACCATCATTGACGAGATTTAATGCCCGCCGGGCTTGTGGGTGACAAATAGTTTATTTATTATAACCGATCACGTTTAGGCGAAGTTAACTCTAAACAGAACTAAAATATTGGCCGCTTATCAATCCTTCAATCTGTGACACGCATGAAAATAACGCGATATGAAAATAACACGTTGTGATCGACGCTATTTTACTTCCTGGTTGGTTTTAGCATTATTTGTTTCCGACATTCTGTCTTTTGAAAATAAGTTTTGGTTTCGCTTGTAAGAGGAAAAGAATTTCAGTCTATTCATGAGCATTGCTGCTGTCTGACATTTAAATCTAAGAATAGTAATGACATTTGTAATAAAAAATCTAATCAGCATGTCACTACAATAAATACACTATAAAGAATAATAGATTTGAAAAATTATTATTAAATTAGTGTGAATATGCTCTATAACTGACTGATAATATGGAGTGGAGGATATGAATATGATATAAATATGTTTTGGATCGATAATAATTATTATTGATGACTTTAACATGTTCATCCACTGTTTATAAATTATATTAATTTGCTATTTTACATAGTATATATCGAATGACTCTCGTATCGCCTATATCGATTAAATTCGAATATGTAAACGATGTAGATTTTTTTTAATTTGAACTAATTTTACTTTTAAACATTGGTGTTAATATCGCGGTTTATCGCTGGTATGGCAATATATTACGATCCGTCGTATGTTTACGTGTCGGTGAAATTTAACATGCTTTTGCTCTGAATCAGAAATAATTCGCCGAGATAACAGATATACACAGTCAGCCACATATCCAGTCGTTCTTAACCCTCTCGGTGACCGCCAATCGCGCCGAGCGGCGATTTGCTTCGAAAATCGAAAGAAGTGTTGAAAATTTGGTGTGGTCGCCTATCTAAAAATCAACCTTAAAACACATTAGGAATCTCTATCCATTTAGTCGATGATTAATGTTCGAAATTTTCATGTCGAATACTTTATTGTTTTTGACAGATTTTACCCGCACGTCAGAATATCAGATAAATAATAAATTGATATCTAGATTGGGCATTAGTACTTAACGATTTTTGGATTCACTACCTTACATTGTTGCAACACCCATATACTACATCTATATATACTTATTTTTGATATATTATTGTGGTAATTTATTTCATTCCCCTGGAGGACGCACGTGCAAGTATCTGTTTAAGAACCACTCGATCAGTATGAGAATGTAAAAGATCTTGGCTCGAAACGTAATCTATCAGTAAAGCATTGTCTGCTATAACTTACACCATTGTCGTTCAATGATCATTGCTTTAAAATAGATATTCATAATGACACTTATTCTATTATAGATTTTCTTATATACAGATATTACAGCATATCAATACTTCATTGAAAATATTCACCGCATTTGTCCCGCTAAACTGCACCCGCATTTTTATCACGTTCTAAGCCTAACACACGCTTTGCGTCTCACCACGACAGATGTGTACTCCCTCTGTCATCTCATTAGCGGTCAAAAAGGTTGAAGGTGCTTAAGCCTTCTATTCTACTACATTCGTACGTATTTTATTAAAGATACGTTTGACCAGTGAACTGACCCCTGACCCTACGCGTTATTGGTGGTCGCGGGTCATATGTGATAATGAGCATATGTCTGATTTACGCCCGAGATGACAATTCAAAATTCTGTCGTACTTTTCCCGTGGCGAAAAAAGAACGAGTTAGATTTTACGGCTGGAGAGCGTGACCACAAAAGATGATAATCGCTTGATCCGTTCCTCATTAATGATGCGTTCTTAACGGATTAGCAAGTGTGGCATTAAATCTTGGCAGAAGGTTTTGTGTTACAATACATGGACAAACTATTTGCTAACGTTGTGATATAATTCGGAGAATAAGGTGTTTAGGAATGTGACAGTAATGCGGCCCGTTATTTCAAATCTAATCTATTGTATATTCCGAATTACTCGTCCCGCGTCCCGTTTGCCAAGCTTTCACTAACCACATGGATATTTCCCTTTTACAATTCACGAAACATTTGTAACAAAATGTAGTTTACAAGCGTGGAGACCCCTTCTATTGAACTGGTTCTTAATTGCACCCATTTCCCTTCTAGTGATTTGTTACCGCTCTAAAGATCATAGCCGGGTAATCCTCTAATGAAATTATCTTCTCCATCAGCATCGTTCGCAAATGTACATATCTATGTTTGTTTTTGTTCAAAACTCCCAACAGGTCTTTTGGTTCTATTCATCAAACACCGAAGAACTAATTACTCAAACCCACAGTTGTAAATATCAGTTGAAAGGCGGCAATATCTCAAATTTCTTACAAAGAATATATCACCGTTCGTCATTTACGGCGCACTAAGAATTGCATTTTAAAGTCGATTCGTCTATCAGCGAAAAGTATCGTGTTTGCCCCTGCTAATGACGAATGAACGGGAATGACGTCATTTCAATAATTACTCGCTGAGACTGCCCAACGTAATGAAACAATGCCCGATCGAGTATTTATAACGAGAAAGTAAAGATTTTAGTTTGGTTTTCGTTTTCAAAGCGTTTAATGTGGTAACAAAGAAGGCAATCGACAGACAACGTCTGCACAATAGAGGAGTCGCCCGTGTTCGCTGTCTCAGTCGATAATTCAACACTAGCCAAATAAATTAGCGGTTTTTGATGATAAGTTTCTACTTGTTATCTGTTGTCATTATACATTAGTAGAGTATCATTGCACAAAAAGTTTTGTTTGTACGATAGGATTTTTAAATGGTCTTAAGATAGTTTGAAGTAATTGAAATCATTGTAATTGAGTTTTTACGAAGAAATGTACCTAACTAATAGGAAAGCTACTGTAAAATGTTCAAAAAATATCAAAATCGTTATCGTTATAGGCAACCAGCTAAGTTTACCTCAACAGTGCCTCCAGCGACAATCTCTACTACTTTCTTGAAATCGCCATTTTGAATCCAATATCGTATTTTATTGAGGATTCGCACAGACAATCCACTAATGGGGGAACAGCGGTCGCATATAGAAAAGGAATTGCGCTGAACGTAAATGCTTTATATTTTGAACTAAGTTCGTTCACTGCCACTTTGAGTTGTTTAGAATAACATAATACTTCTGTTCTGAGATAAAAGAGCGTGCGAGCGAGGAGGTTTAGGCTCTTAAAACCATAATAATCTTGTTAAAATACTGCGCCTCTGACCAAGCCGAAATCGCCGTTTGTAGGTGACTTAGCATTGTTTAGCAATACAAATACAGTAGAAATAATAAATTGGCTTGCTTTTTGTTTGCGAATAGATAGTACTGTCCTTCTGTCTGCGGTTTATGTAATTGGTGTTAAGTGGAGATTTCGAAACTTTCTCCCGCTTCTAAGGACGTGATCCTGGTATGGCGCCGGATAAAGGTTGCAGGTTAACCCTACGCCACGCTGTCCATAAGTTTAGTTTCAAAACTAACCGACTAAAAACACTTGCATTGCTGTATTTAGCGGAGGGGATACAGAAATAGAATTTTTCTTAATAACTTAGCGATTCTTTTTGATAGAATGCTCTGATGAATGTTGAGGATTAAACTCAATTTCACTAACAACAGCAATTTTAGTATTTATCTGTTTTTGATGTTTGATGATTAGTTTTTAGCGATATTTTGGTCGACTTCCCTGAATTTTGTCTATGTTCTGTTATTCTAACTTTAAGTCTTCCCTCGCCGCCTTTGTCATTTCGCTGCGTCGTGTTACAGCCCTTATAGCGGCTTCTCAGGTTTCCATCTCCAGATGATTGACAGCTGTCACGTGCTATTATTACACCAATCAAGTGTCGATTGTCAGAATCTGTCAAATTGCCGGTTGGACACGCGGAAAAAATTCTTGGATAGATCGATTAAACAAACATTCAGAACTTTTCTTTCTGGCGAGCAATGGTTGGAAAGCAATTTTCTGCTTTTCCTTCCTGCTCTTCCGAATGATTTGCGACTCGCGAGAATTTTCAATCGTTGACTTCCCGATTAGGGAATCATCTTGATTATTGGAAACAATAACAGTGCGCCATTGTTCTTTGCTCCTAATTACCAAATAATTAAGGCCGGAATGAATTCCAAGTTATTCCAAGAAATTCACGAACCAAAATTCCTAGCCGGTGCTCGCGCTTCATAATAGTTATATAACTTACCTTTCATGAGGGCACGGGTATCCATTAGGCTAGGTGGACTGGTAATAGGGATCTGCGCGCAATCGAAAATTTAAAATGTTCACAAGATCAATGAATAAAAGTGAGGATAGAAAAATAATATACATAACAATCCAAATTATTTACAAGATCACAGTAATGGTGGAAATTAAATAGAGGTGTCGAAGTCGGTGCGGCTATAGTGTGGTGTGCAACTGGTCCAATATCGCTAAAGGCCTATAGGGCGCTAACGATGGGTTAGTTTTTTGTCGAATATTATTTAGGCTCTGGAGTATTATGTAGTATTCGGTGAAGCATGTCGAGTTTGAGATTCATTTCGATCCCACTATGTAAAAAATATAAAATAATTGAAGTAGGAGTGGTGTTGTTTGAACCTATAGTGTTGGAGTAAGCCCGAATGTAAGAATCTGCAGTCACTGCTGAATCATTGGTATATATATATCAATTTTAAATGATGTGTAATTTTTACCTATATTTGATACAAAATAAACTAAAATAAATGATAATTGATAAAAATATTACTGGCTATATAAATTTCAATGGCATATGTTTTGCAGTCGGATTCGGAGTTATTTGTTTCGTAAATTTAAAGTACTTTAGGGGTTAAACAAGTGAGTCAAATCACCCATTGTTGTTTCTTCCTAGTTACCCCTATCTGTCATTTGAAATTCAAACCTTATTCTCCAATTATTTGCTGTACATCAAGCTATGTATCAATCTTTATATGGCAGAAGTTTCTTGTGTTTTTGGTGGGTGCGAAATGACGGTTCCAAGTGGTCCATGACGCGCATTAGCTTAAGCAGCTTAGGCATCGGCTATTTTGACTTCTTTGATCGATGCTATAATGGGTGGTGATATCTACAAGCGATCAGGGGGTTATGCTGTGGGGCAAATTATGGGATTACTAATTTTTACCAATACTATTCGGTTCACCATTTGAATGTATTAATAGAAATTCGCATCTGTTGTAAGAAACCTCGTAAACAATACAAGCTTCTTCGGCCCTTACATGTGTCTGCTATATACGGACCCGAATGCATTTCAAAGCTTCAAAGAAATTAGGATTATGTTTCACATTTGATATATAGACAAATAATTTTAAGAACTAGTATTTTTACTTTAACTATAGATGGCCTCATAAATTGTTATATCGTACTACTAAATAAGTAATCCCCTTCTCTTCATCGCCCCGTGATATCTGACGAAAAAACAACGCTAGGTAATGTATATCATACCAGCAGAGATTCAAATTGACATCAGTATTGTATTTTTAACTTTTTCCATAAGTATGTGATTACCCCTAACTTAATTACGCCCAAGTAGCTAGTGTGGAACGTTCACTGGAAAGTAAAGTCATATTCATGAGTTCATATATTAACCCCAACCTTCCAACGCATGCACGAAGGTGCAATGTTACCTCATTGAGTTGATTTGTTGACCTACTAGGTTATGGTTAAGCTATCCCTTTGGTGACGTGGTAGGTACTGGATTCGCTCGGTGTACCAATGCGATCTATGGCTATTTTGGAATTGATGCTGCGAGGGTTAATTCGTTGTTTCAAAACGCAATCACATATAATATCTAATAATCTCATTTGGTACATGACACCGTTGTTTCTTCATCTTACACCTCGACATGCACGATAGGTACTTCGTCCTTAGCAGCGCCATTTAAGTGGAAAATCATGTATTTTTTGTCAGGCCTTTTTCGTCTTAATTCGGTTTGCAAGTTGCTTTGACGCGACCTCATAAAACGCCCCGCCCGACCTAGTCGTTTTTTCAAGTGAAATTACATTACCAAGAGAAGTGTCGTACAAATACGGCGGCAAAAACTGTAAGCATTGTCAGTTGGGAACTATATGCAACATAACAGTGCGGCTTTTGGGAAATTATGACAGGTCGAAACAAGTCGAAAGGATTGAGTTCTTTTTAGGGATGACTTAATTAAATTTGCCCATCTATTCCTTGACTTGGTACAAGTGAGATTTGATGCGCGCACGAAGAACAACATTCATTTGGATAATTGTAACGAGAGATGCGATAGTCTTATGAGCACGATGCATTGTGTCGCTAATTGTAAACTCAATTAAAGAGTTCTCAAATGAATTGATCGCTCGAAGATGAGGTGAATATTTTCCCCAGTAGATCGATTCGATTCCTGCATGCGGAGTAGCCGGTAAATCGCCTAAGTGAATATGATTGACTGTGTGTTATTGCGTAACTGTGCTGGAAATTCAAAAACGTTCAATATTAACTGGACTCGAGGGTAATATTTCTAGGAGACATGAATGGCCTAAGATTTTACTTGACTTAAATCTATCAACATCGAAAACTTGTATTTTGTTGACTCAAGTTTACACTTGGCACTTGACTTCACTGAAGTCTTTACCAACACACAAATGATTCCTTCACTTGATTAGCGATATCGCCCTCAAATGAAGTCGAGTTAGTAACTCAGACAGTCGTTCAAACATCTGAATCAAATCTGATTTTACTGAATAAAACTTTTGGTAAAATGGATACAGTGATCCATTCATCTCAAATGTGATGGGAAGTGTTAGTGAAGCAGTATAAGTTTTATATACAGTATAATAATATTTTTTGTTCACTAACATTCCATTCAAAATGATTTGTATAATTATTCTTTCACTTAATTCTTTGTACTTAATGCAATATAATCCGAGAAATACTTGAAATTATGGTTTGAAAGCAACTGCTTAATTTCTATACTATTCATAAAAATGCTACCGTGGCTTTATTTAAAAAGTCACTTTCATATATCTCCAGTAATCTTTCATAGGGTCAGATTTCTTCCTGCAAAAAAAAAAACGAACAAAAAACCATCTTGTAGAATGAACCATTACGTTGGTATTATGTTTCCCGCGGTGCATTCTCAATGTCCTAAGACAGTAGTGAATTCGACCCTTCACAAAGAAGAGACGAATTTGTTTGCCACATCATTTATGTTTCGTGCATTGTTGATCTCTTCTCAGTCTCAAGTAACGATCGATTCCTATTTCTGACGCATTTTCCGATAATTCTTGTCGAAAAGTTTGCCGCCATTTTTGGTCTTTTCGGTTTTGTATCGAGGAGGTTAAAGGAAAATGGCAAAGGACAGCGTGTATATATCAATTCATTAGAATCCCTATCGTGAGTGATAAAAAAGCAATTGTTTCAGTAACTTGAGTACAATAGTGAATATGGAATGAAAATCCCCGTTTGCACTGTATTGTGATGATTAAAGGTTTCTCTACTTGGGTAAGATTTTTATATAGAATCTCGCACATACCAGGGATCGAATATCCTGTTTCAATTCACATTCCCGCTACTTTTAGATCGAAATGACTCTTGTTGAGAACTCGGAATTTAATTTTTAAGAAATTTATAAGTAAATATGCTCCGTATTTGTGTTCTTATCTTCAAAAATTCTTCAGCGACTATCTAGGTCTAGAGTTTCAGTAAATATACAAGTGATTCATCAAAGAAATACATGTTGCAACACCAATTAAACGAAAACCACATGACAGTTGAGGATACGGTATTTTCCATATTTTGATCCCGGACAACATCTTCCAATTACTTCCTATCTTCGAAAAGGAAACTCAATTTTCTTTATTGTGTAATTTATTCGTACATCCATCATAAACAGGGAATCCATGCTGTTGTATATCACATTCCCTTGTTTGATGGTGTTTTCTTAGTTTCGGTTTCGTTTGTCTGAGCTTCAAATATCGGTTTTTATGATTATGAGTCAATTTTGCGATTAGTGGAAGTTTTGATCAACAGATCAGGTTCAAAAAGATAAGTTGTTTATGGACATTGTGACTTTTAGCACCCTTATGTATTGCACAACTGTCTGGACAACAAATCTAAAATTATTTCTCTTTTTTTTTCAGTCGTCCTGGCCGTCCACCCAAGCGATATCCAATGTTGCCACCCACTACTGATCTGATGTCACACCATGGTGGAATGAGACCGATGAACCCTACTCATGTGAGTTTGCATTGAGTTTTTTAATAAATAGAATAAATACGACTGAAGAATAAATACATATTGGCCTTGAATTAATTCTGTCGAAAAGTTAATCTCCATTGAATCTCTTTTTTTTTGTTAATAATAGGGGATCCTGAGTCCAGCTGAACTTAGCAGCTTGCATAAGAGGATGAGATTCGATACGGATGCGGAGAAACATCTTCAGCAACACCAGGAGAGAAGAAGTGAGTTGATACATATACTATATACATATTTATTATGATATATTCGTTTTTTTTTTATACATTTACAGTAGATATAATCAGTTATGTATGTAAACAAAATTAGTTTGAATGCAGAAAGCTACTAATGTGAGAGGCCTTCAGCATTATATTGTTAGATCTAACGCCAGGCCACGCTGCAAAATAGCAACATAGTGCAGTGAATAACAGCAAGTTCGTTTGAATGTACATTTAGGTTTCGATATTGCGTATGTAGTATTATCCCCTTAGCTTTTTCCTAGCTACTTATTTGAAATAGTGTCTTCATATGCGTAGATAGTTTCCGTATATAGTCAGTTATCCATACCGTTACTCGGCATTCAGTCAAACCAATCTATGGATATATGACCTGCGAGATAGGAAAGTCATCTTGAACCTCTAGGTCAGTTCACCCCTCTTCAAACCTCTTCCCGACGTCCTTGAGCTACTGATAAACTGTAATCTAACCACAGTACACTTTGTAATGCAGTGTAACTCTCCTCTCCCCTTACTGGAAGGAATTTACATTGAATGTATTTTTTCCCGTGTGCAAACATGTAAATGTATTTGTGTTGCAGCTTACGGCAGGTACTTAGCGATATGTTAATATATACTTTGAGATATCCGAGACAAGAGTTGGTTTATCCTTTCCCCACGCACTTGTTTGTTATTTTATCTTGGCGCTTCCGTCTCCCGTGAAGTGTTAGGTTTGAAAGGTAATGTTTATTCTTGACTGCGTAATGGATTATGGTAATGGGAATCAGCAAATTACTAACCAATTAGTGGTGGAATGTGAATATTTTATCCTTGAACGAAGTCCAGTGAAGTAGTAGCACGATATTAGATCTCCTAGTGGTTGAGAGGTCCATATATCATCACAAAATTATGGCAGTACTAGCATTGAGCAGCAATTTGAATAACTGGACAGTTGAAATACAGTAGTTGTAAGTCATACACATGTACTGCTATTCCCGTAAAGCAATCCTTCTTCAATATAGGTTGGATGACAGTGATAAAATTATACTTAATGGGAATTATGAAGGAGTAAAGTGACGTCACTTTGACGATAACAAACACGACACGTACTTGACTTTGTGATCATTAACTCGACATAGTCGGAATCCTTTGTTCTGATATAGCATCGTATTTTATTTGTTCAGTGTGATTATCTCAACTTCTTATACATACGATGTTTCCGCCTGTCATCTCGATAACGGTACGCGGGTCAAGGGTCATCGCTGTTACGATAAAGTGACAAACATGTTCATGTGATTTACAATCTTCTGTCAGAATCTCCATAAGCATTTCAATATTGAATGGTAATAATTACTCAAACATAAGTTCTCATTCCCTAATTGTTTCCATGCGGCCGTTTGACATGATCGTAAATTCACCAGATTTACTGTAAATCTGTTGTTGCGGTTGGGTTTTCGAGATGGTTTGTTCGACTTAAAAGTTCGAATTAAACAATAGTATATTAGTACAGTAAATAAAGTTAACTTAAATACTTTAGTACCGCCTCGGAAATCCAACGTGTCAATTAGAATAAGTGACAGTAATAATCGCAAAGGCGGATTTAATGATAGTCGGAAAACAAATGTATTTTCAAACACTCGAGTTAAATAAATTTCAATCTCTCGTCAAGATAAGCGTGACAATCGTCGCAAAACAATTTGCCAATCATTATTTACCGAAATCGCTCGGCTACTAAAATCCATTCATCGGCACGCACAGGCTTCAAAACAAGATACAAGATACAAAGCAACGCAACGATGTAATAATATAAAGAACTATCAGTCGGTGGGGGAGCGGTTGTTATCAGTGGGACAAGCCCTCATTCACTTTTCTCTTTTTATTCGACTCATGGCATTATCATATTTATTTGCCAAACCACGGATAGTAATATAATGCGACAGCACCAATTATGATATATGATATGAAATTTGCGAAACACGACAAACAAAACCATAGTGTTCCCTTGATATCTCCCTCACAGGACCACGGTACTTAAAAATTAACTGACGGATTATTGATATCATGAGAAATAAATGATGGTCTGATAGGCCCTGGAGTTCGCATCAGCTTATCAGGTGGTCCGTAACATTCGATTCTAATCAATACATAAATAATAGTATTTTTTGTAATATTTTTGTTATCTATCTAACTGAATCTGACCATCAGCACATTATGGTTTCCATTATCATCAAATTACAGTGTATTAAGTTCAAATTCCTATCAAACATATAGCACTATGCACTATGCACTATTCTAACGGGAACACTACAGAGCTTAAGTACATGTTAAAATAGAAAAAACAACAATACACATAAATGCGTCGTAGCATTGCTTAATACATTACTCTTTATTGTTATCTTACCACTGCAAGATTTACACTTACCCGATCTCGCTTGTCACCTTCCTCCACGGATTCGTTTGCTTCTCCAATCGCGCCGTAGTTCGACCGAGCTCCATACAGGTTAACTTTGTGACAATATTTACAGCAATTGGTCGGTCGGTTGTGCCCGTTTCCGGATTTATTGTCGTTTACCGTGTGATTACGAACTCGCAAATATTCTTCTATTTGACAGCACACAGTCGCAGTTTGTCAGGCTAATTTATTACTGATAAATGACGACGATTAAACGAGTTAAGGACGACAATCTCAGTTTATCATTTTTCGACTCTCTCTTCTCTCCTCTCTTCTAAAACAAACCGACTGCCCCGATGATTTATTGTTTAGTTTTCTGATCAAAATGGCGGCTTGGACTTGGACTAGCCGACCTAACAATAATTCATTCTTCAATAATTCACTTAATAATCAAAACTACTAGGTTTCCTTGCAAGACAATTAATATCAAATAGCCCGAGTATTTGTCGATGTTCAGCGAATATTTACTAACGCCTTTCTTTGCCAGTGCGAAATATTGCTTAGAATCATGGAAGTAGATATTTAAATCTTGTGAAAATAGGGCTAGCTGTAACTCAAATACTACATTAACTACATGTAGCAATTTTACACTTGTTGCTTTCTATATATTTTATGGGCTCTAATTGTTGATCTACTATTGAAATACTAAATCTTTATAACTCGAGAGTTATAATAAAACCTTTGTCGCTATTTCGTTCGGCGATAAATATTGAGTTTGCTCAAAGATTTACGACCGGTATGGTTACTATTTACCAAGTTTTATAGCGAACTGCAATCAACGCCATACTCGAACCACGTAACACACAAAAACAGCTATTTGGATACGTTACACTGCTCTTGTATGTATTGGAGTATCAGATAGAGACCCAGTGTTGTCTATCAGGTATATATATTCGGATTCTTATTTCGACCACTAGGGGGCATTAAGTAGGATATTATCCTTTCCAGCCCCCTAAGGAGTCCGGACTCGATTTTTTCGTGCATACTAGGCGCGTTTGTACTTCCATGCCAAATTTGGTGAATATTTGATAAGATTCAGTGACGTTTTTCGAATAAACAAACAAACAAAAACTTTTGCGCTCGTAATATAGATTAGTCGTAAGGTCATAAGGTTAGATTGGTGGTCTTGGAAGTCTTTAAAAGGAAAGTGTGCTAGTACTGTCAACTATAGTAATTCTGAAATATCATAGGCTTAGCGTTCGCCACTCCGTGGGCCTGTAATATACAAGAGTATTACGTGTTCATTCTATTATTCACTTTACCTTTAGTCCATCGAGTATGATTTTGAAAAATCGTAATTTACAATGGTTGCATATATTCAATATAAATCATCCAATACGGATGGTTAGACAGCCGCGAGCTTAAAGGCAGAAGATCGCTTCCAGGGTTTGATGCAAAACACAGCAACCAAAACATATCTTTAGCGATGCGTAAAATTCCCTGTGACTTTCCTTCATTTCGAATCGATTCGATTGCATTTTCCACAGCAACTTCGCTATCTGTTTCGTGATTCATTCTTGCGTTAGTTTAGGAGAAATACTTTTAGATGTGCCTTTCCATTTTAATCATCGTCAATCTCGCAGTGCTTGTCTGCTTGGCCGATCGTCAGGGAAACTACTGCATGCTGCTTGTGCGGGCTATCCTTGCAGTGTCAAAAAAATCCTCTGATTGATTGCATTTATACTTTCGTTTATACATGTATGTACCTGAATCTTGTATTAATGATGTAAGACAAGTTCATGGGATATCACATTAAGAAATAGATGTCAGTTCGCGAGAATGTTTTCATCAATCCTTGTATATGTACCCTTGTACGTTAGGTCGAATAGTTGACAAGTAACATAGACGCTACTGAACGGAAAAGAACGGAACGGAATTCTTACATCAATTCCATTGATGTTTTTTTCCTTGTCTGGTAAATCCGCCTGTGATCACGTATAAATACAGTAAGTTCAAGTACGGTACCGATTATCCGGCACTTGCAATTGCGAATCATCTGTTTTTCGGATCAAACGAGGTCTTGTCATAATCATTCAACAACCTAACAAAGTTGCACGTGTCATACCTGCCATCTCTTAGGTATGTTAAAGGTAGGGTTAAATCTTATATTAGTAGTGCACAAAGATCTTTCCCTTAGTAAAGATTTAACGACCACTTCAACAATCCTTGCAGGGTAGCAATTCTCCCGGATGCGTTATCAGTTAAAGATCTTCCAGGTTTTCTCGAACGTGCGTGATCATTTTCGTAACCAATATCGTAATACCGTCGTTAGATAAATTGTAGAAATAGTCTTCTGTAATTTGTGTCTATGTCATCTCAGATTCCATTTGTTTTCGACAATCGACACCATAAATCGGTCGATTGAGTAGAAATTCAGAACCCGCACGGAGTCTTCGAATTTCTGTCCAGTATCATTTATTATCAGTATATAATATCAATACGTTTGTTCGTTCAATCGATACTAGAGATCATCATCTCCCGTATTGCAATATCACGTTGCTAAATACAAGCGGAAAACAGCCCTCAAATACTTGATATTTTTTCGCAATTTATCAATTGTGATTTCTTTATGTGAGATTTTTCTCCCAAATCGGTGTCGGTTGGGGAATCAAATGCTTTCTATTTGTGCCGTTGGATATGATTTCATCGTTAAGTGTTCTGTTTCGTGATAATGTTGTAAATGTAGATCCTGTCCGGGGGTATAGAATATAGATTCTTTAGAAAAATATCATTCAACTCATAGGAGATACAAAATAATAATCCATTGTGTGATTCACTAGCTTTAGTTTTGTATTACTGCACAACTTTTGAAAGATAAACTAGATAAACCAAATTCTTTGAATAGCTTATTGTCATGACTGTATAACAAGGGTCCTGGCCAAGGAGACGGGCGGTGAAAGGGGTACAGGGTTGCAGGAAGGGGTGTAAGCAGGGTTACAGAGAGACATGTAAACGTCGTGTTTGATCCTTATCGTAAATATTTATAAATTCATATTTGAATATGCAAAAAGATATTGTTTACTTTTCTAAAAAAATATGTGTTCCAGTAAAATAAATCATCCATATAACAAACATGCTCTATAGAGAGTGTATTTTATCCATTTTTTGCACCGGGTCTTTATATCCGGCTATGCAGACTGTTTTATATCCACGTAATTAATTTATTCATTTGTTTCAAATACGATCATGAACAGAAGAAAATGTTTATTCTTTTCTTGAACCTGGTTCAACAATTATTGATTTTTTCGGCCCATCTTAATCTGATTCGGCTCAACTCGCTCAACTCGATGCAGAATATAGCCTGCTAATTATCACTTAAGTATATACCACGTATTATTCTTGATACGATGGATATTTCTGGTTTGCTCTCCAATTTTTACAACGATTAGTCATGCTCTCACTCAGGGTTTTACTTATCACATAAAGAATTACTGTATAACGATAATAATACTTATCCCGACGAACATCGTCTTTGCAAATGGCTAATGTGCTTTATAGCAACGTCACTAACTAATGTTCCATCAAGGAATCCCACAGGAACTAAAAGTAAATACCTTGTGGTTCCTTCTAAATGAGTAAATGAGGTCAGATGCATATTACTCGGCGTATTATTGCTGTAAATGTTAGCTGCGAACATCGTGTCGCGACCGTCCCATCGACGCGTTCTACGCATTGGTTAGTTGGCGTGACGAATTATTTCCGAATTTTCGCTCGAGAATATCAATCGAAAGCTCCCTTTTGCTCAAGACAAAACAGTCGTCGATAGTCCCCTACAAGTCTTCCTCAAGCACCCGCGGGATACATCAACCGAATGACAAGTGTCAATTCGCGTTCTGCCGATTTGTAAACGAGTCGATTCTAGAAAAGTAGATCATCTTGACCGTAATGGATAATGGATGAAATACGATTGCACATTGGAATATATTTCTAGAAAACTATTCAATTTAAGGTCAATTGACATCAATCTAAGTCTAAAAATGTTGCTCTAGCGGCCAGTTTATTTGACTAACAGTATACAGTAGAACGATTCATCAATATCCTCCTCATCTTGCTTACCGATTAATTGAACGATGGCTAATATTTCGATAATCATGAATATTGAGATAAGTATCGTTTCGATGTTATATGCATCCATCAGTACAGAATCAATTTAATCCAAGTTCTTAGCGATTTTTAAAAGTTGTTTTCAAAAGTTCCGAAAGGTAAAAATAAATAAAATATGAATTTATCAACCCCCTCTATATTTACAACACCCCACCCACTCACCTTTCTTACTTTTGGGTGTAAAATCCACGCTTTGAAATAGCACCAATCAACCACCCATTAAAATCCATTTTTTCTATTTTCTACTTAGCCTTTAGCATCTGATAAATAAAATAACAAATATTATACGGAAAAGTTATGGAATTTGAGTGGCCGGTTTGGTGAACTAGAAATAGACAGCATTAAAATACTTTGATGGTTGATTGGATAGCTCAAACAACAACAGCCGCACGACGTCATGACGAGTTTTTGGATTGAGAAAAAAATCGATAACTCCCTAGACCAGCGCTCCTGTTAATTAGCTCTCAATGACAAACTTGACACTTGTCTTTTTCACTGAAGAACACCGACGTAGAACCATTTTAATTATGTCTCCGCGCGAGCAATTTTATTGCCTGATTATGATCCGAAGTGAAACCGGAACGAAAATTTATTTTTTTCTTTCGAAGGCATGACAGAACAACGAAGATGAAAAGCGGTGCTCCCAATACGCATAAAAAGTTGTGTCGAAAAAATTACAGGGTTCCCTAAAATATAATACTGCATTATTTTAGCAGCGGTTAAACAGTGGCACTCCGTGGTTAGACTATATGTTTGATTGTAAGTCTAGTTTACGTCTAATTTACTTGAATTATTTGGATCTAATTTGACCTCGTCTTTTACTTAGGAGACTTATCATCACGTTTATACGGTAGACATAATCCCTACCGAACAGTAGTATATGACTTGGCCTCTAGATTTTTCCGATAGACGTATTTAGGTATAAACAAATATACCGTAGAAATGATATAGATTGAATATTTAATTCACGCTTAGGAACTATAATATACATGCAGAAACAGTGTGTTGGTGAAGTCATATTTCATAAAGGAATTGTTCCGAGAAAACTAATTCCACATAACCTCCATAACAGTAAATTGAATTAACATGAAAATAAGTCAATATTAACTTGTTTTTATATTATATTTTTACCTTATATGGACTATGGTCGCGCACTTCATATATCAAGCATATGCCGTCATGAAAAAGCCGTGAAATTTTATATTCACCTTTACCCGGTCAATTATTGTCGATGGAAATTGTCTTTATAATAAGACATACAGTGCTCGCATATGCAATCATCATCATCAGTATCGCCGTCCATCCGACTTTCAGGCAAATTACATTTCATCCGAATTGTTTGTTTCGGCTTGTCTTTCTAAATTGCCGTACATCATCGCATAAATGTTAAATGACTGGAACAATTCTCTTTGCTCTTATTGTAAGTTTTGAAATGCAAAATGCCGATCTAATTTGTGGTGGCACGGACGACACATTTCCGCAATATATTCGATCGTGTTCTTACTTGTGTTTTGGGAGAACTTGACAGCGACGACCACATGGCCAGCTAGACCGTCCTGAAATATTCATGGAAACAATAAATTGCGGTGGATAGATAATGAGAGCGCAGATAAAAATAATTCGATTGCATATTCCAATCAGTCTGAGTCTGGCTTGCCATAAATGTATATTGTTCTTCTATTTTGCTCCGATTGACGATAACATCAAAAATTTACGAGGATATTTTTTACCTTTACGATTTATAGTCGGTAACGACACTTCACAGAGTTATTTCTGTTTTCCAGTCTAAATCTATTTTCTGATTTTTGTGGAGATAGAGGATTTTCACCTGGTGCAAATATGAGCAGCCAAGTAATGGTCCACCCTCGGCGTGGAGTTTGCTTATAGGAAATAGTCTTTCTTCGTTAAGCTTCGGTAACAGTAAAGTAAACGATTGACAGGAATCGACCCGTTGATTCTCTCCTACTGAAGGTGAAGGCCTATTTATACCACTCTCTTTATCAAGCATCTCTCTGCCACCCAAGTGCTTTGGCATTTCTTCATTAATTTCGCTCACGGGCGCCTTAGCGCATTATTAAGCCGAGAAATATTTCTGTTCTCTATTCCAATAAATTTTAGCAAATTACTTGGAAGTATTCTAAACATTCTTCTTGCTACTAACACCTGTTTTTGCTGTTCGGTAAGTTACCATGCTCTTACCATGATCATGCTCTCGAATCCCTCCTTCCATATTGTCGATCTTCTTATTCAGATGACGTGCTTCTGGACATACGTCAGAGAGATTACGTAACTGTATTTCTATACAACTTTATACAGCTACATCTCATATACGCACATATTCATTGCGGTCGTTTCGCCTTATTATGTTTTGACTAGGATACTTGATACGTGATTTGTAACGGGAACTTTGAGCGGCTTCGTCTCTTTGAACACAGTACGAAAAGTGAATATTTTTATCAATATTTTCCACGCAATAGTAATATCGCAGATGAAAAATAACATTCTGGATTAACTACGACTTCGGAATCGGTTCGTTTCGGTAATTGAAAACCCAGTGTGTTCCGTATTACTTCAAACGTACGGACTCGTGCCAATACGCTATTACCGCTCAACACCGAGGCGATATAAAATCAACTATATTTTCTGACAATATGTTCAATTTGTTCGCGGTTCTGTTTTGAAAATGATTTTCTTTGATCCGTGAAAGTTTGAGAAGAGTTTGTAAAAGAAAGCTATACAAAACGGTAATCCCTTCCATGAACATAACTGTATTTATAAATGGTTCGAAATGAGGCTGCTCCCTTATAAGAAATAAATGAGTGATATGATATCTGAAATAGTTTCGCTGGGGAAAATCAATAAATATCTATAGTACTACCTATCACGTTTGTTTTGTTTCAATTCATGGATTATTTGCAGTTTTCTAAAGTAAAGTCTTGCCTGATTTATAGAAGGGAGCACTAAGGTGCCTTGGGTAGTTTTTGGAGTGGATATACAGAATTTGTAAATTTGATGATCTAAAATTAAAGGTCATGTCCATCAATTTCTGTTACCATAAACAATGTCCACATTTTTTCACCCGTATTTCTTTCCTAATGCCAAGCCAAGCAAGTGTTCAAGAAAATTCTTTCACATCACTAGTCTTTCATCCCTAATTTCACTTTACAAATCCAAACTATGTTTCAGATTCGAATCATTTCTCTTAACATTAACCATAATCTCTTCCACCACATTTCTTTCATCATAACGAAAATACTTTCAGCATTGCTGAAACAAATCTTCTACACCATCTTCACTTTGTTGTGGTGGTTCATGACAGATCTGGACCCTGTTGTTTTCACGGTAATTGGCATTAGTTGGTTATTGTTTGGGCAGGAATCCTTCAACGTCACAGAACCGTAACATGCTTCCCTAAAAAAAAGAGTAACGGGATTAGCCGCGATAACGACTGTCGAAAGTTGGCCCTGCCCAAAGTGTGTTGTTTTTAAGCAGCCCACAGTCGCCTGTAAGAAATACCTCGATTAATTAACATTTAAGCCGATTAAACCGTTAATAACACTAAAACCTAACCTATCACTTAGATAATTGTGGCTGAAGTTGTATTTTCTCCGAATTTGATAGTTGTTATATTTCTGTGGTTACTAAAGGCGATTTATAATGTAAAGCTGACATTAGCATTAGACGTGAAGTACAAAAGACAAGAGAAAATAAACACAAAATATTTTACAAGTGCTAGCAATAGTTCAGAATTTTTTAGCAATAGTTAGAATTTTTCGTAATCTCGTTTACAAAAGTTACTTTTGTATTCTTTGTTCAATGATGACGTCATTAAAACGAGACGTACTTATTTGACGTAACTGTTTTCTTTTACAGTGAGCAACAGCCCGTCTAAAGATAGTCCACCCATGTCAGACAAAGACCTCAATTCTAATGATATGCATTCCAACGCTGCTCATCTTTATCTGCAGGTGAAAATTAGTGTTCCAATTTTTCGTAATTAAACAGTTATATTCCCTATTAACCGATGATTTTTCCTAGGCGCAGCAAGCACTGAGACACCAGTACCAGCAGGTTGCCGCATCTGGCTTGCATAACGGACTTGACGCCCAGCACGCTGCGGCCGCCGCCGCCGGGATAAATCCTGCCTTGGCTCCGCTAATGATGATGTCTCACCCGGCATTATTTTCTGGCGCCTTACCGCCGTCGTCTGTGGCCATGTTGAATCACATCAATCAGGTTTGTTCCAGTTTATTCCTGTATATATGTATATATATATATATATCCATAATTCTAAAGTTGTATTTTTTCAATAGTTTGCTCAGAGCCATAGCGCTGGCGGCAATCCGGTATCCAACGCGGCAGCTGCCGCAGTGGCACAAATGGCTGCCAGTGGTGGCAGCATGCATCAACAGGCGGCAGCAGCACAAGCCGCGGCGCAGGTAATATACTCACGCCATTGATGCCACATACATATGAAGTTAATAATGCCATATCATATATTATTTCAATAGTGGGTTTTTAAATGTTTGTTTTATATTACTTGTAGGTGGCTGCAGTGGCACAGTCTGCTGCCCAGGCATCGTTGGCAGCTGCCGCCTCGGCACACAATTCGTCATCACGTGATGATAACAGAATTAGAAGTAATTCAGTACAAGATGACAAGGACTCTGATTGTGAAGAAATTCACACCTCAAGGTGACGATTAAGATTCAGACATTTGGTTAGATTAAGTCATATAGGATATTATATAATCCTGGCATCCCACCACTATCTCTCGACATTTTATACAGTACTAGCAAAACTAGCAGGCCTTGGTCGAGGAAGGCTTTACCGTAAAAGCTTGTATAGGTATATATAGCCAGTATCTTATTTTGATCGCCAGGGTGAGTTAGACGATCCTAGGTAGGATCCCCGCTGAATCCGGAGGAAGTCTTGAGACGGATGTTCTAGGATAATTCATTATTCTGGGATATTTAGACATTTCTGTACCAAATCTCGCTGAGAAATTACGATGTCGTTCAAAGACAAACAATCAAACCAAATTTAGCGCGTATCATATAGATTACTCGTATTTTATGGCTCTAATCTATATATTCAGAAGCTTATCCGGAATTAATCACGTCAACTCATCTGGAATGTCCAATGGTATCGGTAGTGACGGTTGCGCTTCTCCGCACAGCAGCATAAGCTCCACTCTGATTGGAGGAATCAGTGACGGTAGCGACAATGGGTATTCCATGCATTCGGACAGTCCAAACTCCAACAAAGATAGAACTGGTAAGCGATTTTGAATTAATACGTATCAGTATTTAGATCAATTTAAATCATCATAACTGGTGTAGTATGTGTCGTTACATAAATTGCGATTTATTTCCTTGTAATGGTTACTCTGTTAGGATAATCTAATAATAATGAATCAACCACACTCTTTTCACCACGCATGACGTAATGTATGTCTTTTGCATTTTTGAATATGTCTGCGAATCATTAGGACGATATCATCTGAATCCGCGCGATTAAGGTTTAAGTTTACAGAATTTAATCTTTCATACCTCGAGTCAATGTGTGGCATTAGTTGCAATTTGATTCTCGCATACGGTTACGATTTCATTGTTAGGAGCATATTACTCGAAACCATTGCAATTATGTAACTGTAAACCGTTACCCCAGCAGCAGAACTACCGAGCACCCTCTCTCCGGGATAACAGAATGTCTATTTGAAACCTATATGAATCTCCCTTGCCCAAGGGCTAGTAGAACAGATACCATCTTTATATACGACGAAGATTTGACCGCTTTTACTTATAGGGAATCTTCTGCAACTGTAACTGTTTCCTATTTGATTTGTACTGAATTTGTCTTTGAGCGAAATGTAAATAATTCGATTTGAAAAAGAGAAAAATTAAGTTTGTCAAACTTAATTTGTTTTCTTTCCATCTGTCTGTTTGGTATTGGGTTTCCGCTCTTGATCATTCTGATTGTAGACACAGATGACCGCATCAGTTGGCAAATTCATTACTCTTCCATAAGTGAATCATGCGATTGTAGCAACCGCGTTCCCTAGACCGAACTTTTCTGAAGTCTGGAATGATATATCGCATTAAAATACAGGGCCAAACAAAACATTGGTTTCATCTGTTCCTGTTATTACCGATTTAATTGCCGCTTTGCGCCTGGTTAGTGTCATCGTTCCGCGCCCTTTTTGGGATGAAGGCAAAACATTTCACAAAAGAATGTCTTATTCCGCGATATATTTTAAATCTAGGATTTAGAGACGAATGAAAATGATAACGCAGTCGGATTCATTGTTGCTATGGTTCAACGGGAAGATATTCTCATGTATTCGCTGGACATGGATTACATACATACATTTTTTAAACTTAGGCGTTGACAGAAGGCTATGACCCTAATATAGTTAATCTTAGTTGGCATATACAATGGCGAATGTGGCCGAATCCTGAAATACGTGTGTGTGGTCAACTGTGAGAATTTATAGCGGATTTTATTTGAAATGTGAATAGAAGATTTTATGCGCTTGGTATTAATACTTCTTACTAGCTGAATGTTAATGTATGCAATCCCTGGCCGCATCATAAAAGTATCTATGCTAATGAACTCTGACCTCGAAGCATGCTTGTATTGTTTTACAAACCCGTGCTATTATTTGGCGTCCCGATGTGTACGCCCTTTTTTAACCTATGGCTTCGCAAATATAGGTCAATAACATTTGAAGATATGTGAGCGAAATAGCAAGACTAACATTGATTAATTGCCTCAGCAGTAATCAATGTCATAACGATATTTCGCGATATGCACATTGTATATTAAGGTTGTAAAATTTATTACCTTCGTGCAACCTTCACGATATTTATTTACATTGTTCCGCGACTATTTTCTTTCTTTACCTGTCTGGAGTAATCGATAGTGCTTTACCCGGTTGGTTTTTGCTTCAATCTAGCTAATTTACTTATCCTTTTTGCTAAAATATCATCTAACTAAATGTAACAGTTACCGGAACGACAGTTAAACATGCAAACGACCTTAAAACCCGGCTTTTTGACGAAACTTTCCGGGTGAACGGAAATTCAAATCATTCATTACGTCAAATAGATTTCTGTTGTTTTATTAGCTGACATATTTTATCAACGGAACAAACTGTCCCATTTTAATGACTTAAAAGGTAATTAACAATACATTATTGTCGGAGGGGTTACAGACTGTCAAATTTCACCGCCAAAGAGTTATTTAAGTTGTCATGTTTATATAATCCTGATAATGCGAACGATCTGTGATTCTGTTAAGACTCTCTATTTGTTCTCAATTATTGCCGCGTAGCACGACTAGAAGTTGATTAATGATTGCTATCGGATTTATACTGCTTAGCACACACATTATCTACAGGCTAAATTATGATGATGGGATGAGCTTGCGAGTATATCTGGAATAATGTGTGTTTTTGTTGCGATGGAGTTCTTGAGACTTAAAATACGGATGGATTGCAATAGTCGTGAAAGAAAATTTTTAACTTTGCGTTTACTTTAGATTCAGTTTCTGTGCATCAAGTTGGTATAAATATCTTTAATTTCTAGGGGTTTTGGTTAACACTTATATAATGGGTTAGTAGAATACAGCTATATACACTTGGGAGGTTGAGGTTTACGCATCTCACGATCGTTCCCTCGCATCCACCAAAGTCTGCACGACTTGTTCAATTGCTGTAGGAAGTATAGCGAGAAACAATGGCTTACTACTTTCATTTGAGCTGAAATATGCACTTACACACCTAGTTCCTCTTTGTAATATGAATATCACTCAATGCGATCCATATGTCGTAAGCATGGCGTGAGCATCCTATGCAATAAGCTCGGCATCGTCAATATACGAGAAAGCCAGACTCCAGCCAATGTTCCTGCTTCATAAAATAGTAGGAAAAATTCGCACTAATTAGAAAAAATATTTTATTCTATTCCACCCTAAACAACCCGGGATTCTATTCAGTTAGTCGATGATGAACCTGATGCTGATATATATTAAGTCAATTAATAATTATTTGGTTAGTTTTGCTTCCATCTGCCTATAATTTAGAGTACTGGATTTTCTGTTTTGTCGTATAGTTCACGTGAAAAACCAACCGGAAATAGCTGAAATCTTCTCTTGTCCTTTTTGTACTATTCACCTTGCCAATTATGTCACCTTATTTTTACATGATTTAATTCATGTAGGCGCTTGAAATATGTCGGAAGAAAACGCAGTTACAATACAATATAAAGCTATACGCACGAAACGTTGCTTTACTCATTTCCATTGCCGTGATCTAACTATAAGGAAACATTGTGATGTTACTTCCTAATGTTTGTGAAAAACAGTTAATTGCGTAATTTGTTCTTCCTTCATTTGCACTACACACCCGTAAGAATAGTGACACTTCCACACTTCCTTGAAGTTAGCTAGCTGATTTTGCATAAGTTTCAATGGATGCAGTGGATACTTATTATTTATTCATTTATTTATTTATTCAACATTTATGCATGCCACTGCGATGAATATTGGTTTATTCCATGAAAGTACAAAAGTTGTCTTTCACACCAACAGTCGCGAGCGCCATCATGCGATCAAATAAGTAAACTCAGCAAAATATCACCCTTGTCTATCCCATCACCGACTAGTAATTACATTTTTTGCTCCTCGTATCATTACTGACTATCTAACTTTCTATTTGCGTTCATTTCTTGGAATATTTTCGACAACAGTGCTTAGAAATATTGAGCGGATGATTGACTTCAATCACTTCCATCGCAACTTTGACGAGCTGTCAGTAGTATTTTCCCCACAGTTTCATCTATCCATTTTAATAGTATTCCCTTTCCCCTAAGACTCCACGATTCCATTGTTCTTTCGTCCGTGTTCCTCCAAGTTGGTATCACGATTGCTGTGTATTCAACTTAAGTCACCTCGACATCAGTTCGATTGGTGTGTGTGTGTATGTGTGCGTACATTAGAAAAGAATTACCTGGTCTTCCCTCGAAAACCACTTTAGTGTAAACAAAATTATCCGATTTGAATCGCATTTATCACCAGTGGCACTGGTCATATCGGTCGCATTCCCGGAGCCAAAACAATTGCGTTTGTCGGTTTGTTTTCCATATAACACTCACAATGCCTTTTCCAGTTGTGCCAGAAACGCATTAGGGGTTCTCGGCAATTTTGAAGTAATACGGGATGTTTGTCTTGATTTTAAGCAACAAACCATCTCTTAAAGATTCGCCGCTGTTTGAAAAAGCCGATAATTTTTTCTTTGTATTTCACCACAACAATAAACAGTCGTAATGGGAGCCATTTCGATGTTTTGAGTCGGAGAGCAAAAGCGCATTTTCCTAGGTGAAAAGGGCAGCACGATCGCAATCAAATCGATCATATATTCTTATTTATTATAGAAATTCTCATTCTCAATCCATTCTCATTTTTTAATATTCAGAATTATTCGGAAAATCGTATTTCTTATATTGATCATTTTTCGTCCATTGACTACAGTTAAGAAGTTCTTCTCTATTTCAAACAGACGGCCATGAAACAATTCGTAACAGTTCCCACAGATGTATGGCAAGGGATTGTAACGATGAAGCTACGAGAGAGTCGAATCATAATGACGTCGATGGTGACAATGACATGGACACCATGGGTCCGGGTCATGAAGAAATGGATAATGAAAATGTGTACGTCTCCTCCAGTGCTAATTCTTTGTCTGGCACAAACATTTCGTCCATGCAAACTCTGCTGACCAACATACAGGGTCTTCTAAAAGTGGCGGCAGACAACGCAAGACTGCAAGAAAAGCACAGCTCTTTTGAAATCTGTAAGATTTTTTCAATAGTTCAAAGTTGTTCAATATTTTGAAGAATGGTTCAAATATGTCCTTATTTTTTTAGCCGATTTGAAATCGAGGATGACGAAGGAAAGACAAATGCGCGGAAACGTCGAGAAAAAGCTACATGAAAGCGAGCGAATAAGACGTAAGTACTAGCTAGCACTTGATAAAATTACATATTTGACAAACTGTAGCTGTAGCTGTAGAATCAAATACACAGGGTAAATACCATGCCACTCTGTGTTTACCTCTTTTCTCTTGAGTTTTGGCAACAGATTGCATGCACTATAGTTCGTTTCTATATAGTATTTGTGATTCAGGTCATTACACTTTGAAACAAACCAAAACATAAGTCTTGCCTTTCAACCGCAGTACGACTCATTGTTATTATTTTTCTTCGCTTACGACTGACTGGCTCAAAAATAAATTTATAATTCGCGTTAAATACCAGAAAATATACAAATGTACTTATGCGTCGGTTCGTTATACGTCGCTTCTCGCGATCGATGTAAAATATTTCGTTCCGATGACGTAATTAATAAATTCGCTGTAGCGACGAGCAGCATGTAGCACTTTATTGTTTTCCACACGAGTTGACCACTACATTAGTTTTTATTGTTGATAAACCTTTAACCTTCATATACACCTTTTATTTATTTGTTTTTCTGAAAGTCGAAACATTGTATGTCGCTGTTACACGCTCTTATGAACCCGAGTATATATCTCATATCTGTATTCATGCCAAAAATGTGAATTTGAGAACTTTCTTGGTCCTATTTACTCAAAATTCTTCCTGTGTTTGCACAAAACATCCAAATTCGATATTTATATGAAAATATCTCGGTCAGCCATAACTTTTAGTTGTGGCAAAACTAAAAATTCTTTTTGTCATCCATGAATCAACATCACACAAATACGCACACGTTGAACACTTAGGAATTTATCCACGTTACAAGATTTCCTTTTTTATCTGGTTTGGTAGATACTATTCTACCCTGTTGAAGTCTGCTGTTTCTTCACCGCCCCGTTTAAGCTTGATTAATACTACATCTATGACATAGTAATTTTGTTCGTGAGAAAGAATAATTAGTAACCTGCAATACAAAGTCTTGTAATGACACTTGTTATCCGTATTTCGGTGATAGAGTTATCTATAAAAATCGAATATGTCTTATTGTATTGTTCCACCAACCATTCCTTTTCGCCAACTTTCACGCCTCGCGTGCTGTGAAAAGTTCACTTTCAACAGGTGCAGAGTTTGCACAGTATTTGGCTTATTTGATGAATTTCCGTGTACTCATGCGATTGTTTGACTTCTGTTTGCTGAGTGTTTGAGAGTTGGCTTTGTTCTGTGTCACTCCATTGAATTTGTGTAATTCAGTTGCTTTGCATCGAAACACATTCCCTATTTAAACTGGCCGGATATAGGCAGGTCCATTACAATAACTAGGCCACGGCATGTAGTCAGACACAAACCCGGTATAAGGTTTATTTGAGGGAAGAGTATGAAAAAAGTCTCAAATATTTAGTAATATTAATAAAACTCAATAATTTATTAGTTTGTATTCAACAAAACGTTCTATGCGTTTTAAATACGAATAAAATTTCTATCGCCTCACCTGGCAGTATTTTTTACACTCGGAAAGCGACGCATTGTAATTGATCGAGTTGGCATATACGCACAAATCTGTATATAGTTAATCACATGACATTTCAGCAGTAAACATCTCCATGTGCAATATTTGCTCATCACCATAATCATCATCAGTCTTCCTGCGTCTCAAGACTTTAGGGCAAATGCAAATAGTAGAAATCGACGAACCCTCCCCCGCCCTCCTCTATACCATTGTTCCTTTCTTCGCATTAGTAAATAAAGATTAAATGATCATTTTCAACCGCTTGTATACTTAACCCTCGAAGCGGCTGTAAAGTATGGTGGCAGCCACTTTACTGGCCAAGGAAGGAATGTTAAGTGCAATGGGAGGACCAAAAGTAAGATCATAAGTCGAATTCAGCTATTGCATGTACTGTATTGCGGATAGTAATATTTCAATAATCACAAGTTCCCGGTTCCCAAGTCCTCCTTATTATTGAATTAATATTATTTCATTAACCTAAGCATTACCGATCAATTTTGGATATTTAAAATATTATTTGGGATAAAATTATTTTTACTACTGTCATATCAAAGACAAAGTATATTGAACCACTGCGCAGTTCTGGAATACATCTATACCGCGCTGTATATTGAAATATTTTCGCTTTCAGCACCTGTTCGAAAACTTGTTTGCTTCCGACCAGCATAACCAATTACTCGTGGGTTAAATAGAATAAATAGAACTAGAATAAATAAGGAAAAATGGAACGGATAAATTCTATTATAAGGCAGTAAAATTCTCATCTAACTGTTAGAAAATGGCAAATAAAAGATGTCACGGAAAAAGATGATCATTCTTCACAGTTGTGAATCAGACAGGCGAAACGATAAATAGAAAAATAGTCAAAAATCTTTATAAAAACCATGGCCACGCCTACAGTAAGCACTTCGAGGTGTCACGGCGGGCATAAAGCAAATACTAGTCATATACTTCGGAATCTTCTACTCCACGCTACCGGGAATTATTTACACAATACCAGGCGAGAACATAAATATTTGCCGAGCTCTCGGTCCGTTATTCCATCCTTCGATCAATAGCCCTTTTTAATATTTACTCCATTTCTGTTGTGTTATGGTAGCATTTTGAATATCCTTCTTTTTGTCGATGAATATCATTATTTATTCGATGTGACAATGAATGGCCTAGCAGTGTTGATCATGGATTAGCACTTATCTACGTTCATCTACCATTAATTTTCAATTGTTATTTTTTTGTGGTGACACTCTAGGCTCTACCACTTGACACTACAAACGTTTTTTCAAATATTACCTTCATTACAGTAGATCCTGTTCACAGAAATCGATTTAGATTTTATTTAAGTTAGATTGTACGGTAAAACTGGATTGCGTGGACTAGTTTGATAAGATCTAAGGTTAATGAATAAATAGTGGCGTTAAGTTATTCTTGTCGGTAATTGTTGATTCAAGACTTGAAAGGCGTTAGAATGGTTCGATTTATATAGTCTGTGCATACTATATGCTTGGAAATCAAAAGTCCTTCGTTGTAACGACACAGTAGCGACACCTTTTGGTGCTTTGACAGTTCTGATGATTAAATGATTGTCAGTAAGAGTAATAAAAGAAATCAAAGATTGTATCATCAAGTCATCCTGTGTCACCTATTTCTTGGCAAACAAATACCACCCTCAACCCAAAAAATCATACAACTTTCATAAAATACTAGAAATCGCATAAATAGCATTCGCCATTTTCTTGTCGCGTGGGTGTTGCTTTTTAGAATATCTTCTAAATTCCATTAATACCAAATTCTTCAACTGTTTATTTTGGGTTTTATTAATTTCTGATCACATCAGCTATCATATACATTTTACACCAAAACACAATTATTTCCTTCAAGGTTTGTTTAGCTGTGGTAGTTTTTCTCACGAACGACGATAGTGCTTGTTTCTTTGACAACAATATTTTCCGGATAATCCAACATAATATTAAGCATGATTATTGTCTAATCGGATTAGAAATGTCGAAAATCATTCACGTTTTATAAATGTAAATATAATTTAATTGCTATTAGATTACCGAGGTTGTCACCACGCGGTAC
Source organism: Halocynthia aurantium (assembly GCA_013436065.1). Lineage (NCBI taxonomy): Eukaryota > Metazoa > Chordata > Ascidiacea > Stolidobranchia > Pyuridae > Halocynthia > Halocynthia aurantium. Next base: position 47,177 of record QXVX01008467.1, read on the forward strand.
AGAAAAATACTTTGACCTGGTTACCTCAAGGCCTTACTTAGCATTTGGTACAGTTTTATGAGAACATGATCTCTAAATGTAGAATGTGAAAAAGTTCTTTTCATTCGATTTGCTGGTGTATCTCTCTTGTAATCAAAAGTAAACTCTACTGGAATTTTTTTTATTTCAAATTGAAAATTCAACCAAATCGTTGTCGACTTGACTTGAATTTCTCAACTTGTGGTTGTTAACAGTAATCTATAATTGGGTAACAAATAGCTTTTACAACTAGGATAGATTGTAGGCTGATTTAAACTATATATTCACACTATGTACTATCATTTTCAGTATCGATTCAAAAACGTCTGAAGAAGGAAAGAAAAATGAGGAAACTTTTACAGGAACAACTACTTGGCATGCAACGCCAACTTGGGCACGATAATGGTAAGAATAATTCACCTCATTTTTTTGCAGGAACATTGTATAAAAATTGTACAGTAAAATCTTAGTTCTCGAGTTGTATTGGAATATGAAACCCTGTGTTCACCGAAATGGTATTGCCAGGGGGATGAAAAATCTATCAAATTTTGCTTGCAATCGGGCTCAGATTTAGGTGCCCTTCGACTTTACCTTGCTGGTAAAGTGATATTGATTCCGAAAAGGTCATACGCTATTTATTTTTAACTGTAGTGTGAGAAATACGTAGATGCTTAGATAACACAGCGATTAAAAGTAAATAATGTTGGAAGACTATTTCTAGGCAAACCGCATTAACCCTTTGATCGTAAGAACTTCCATCTAAAGTCCCTATTCTATGTCTAATGCAGTTACTTTCGTACAACAGTCGTCAAGATAGATTTCCTCTCTTGCATTTTGATGTTTACAGTAATTCTCTCAATGATATCTCTCGCCATCGTGTAACTGGTACGATATCCAGTGGTTGAATAACGGTGTAATGGCCCCGGGGTCATCTTCAGTCCTTCCTTGAAATTGACTCGATATGCCTTTTTGACTGCGACACGACAGCGGTTGTATTGGGGTTACTAAAGCCTTCATGGCAGTTGTCGATTGACAGTTCATATTTCTATGATACAAAGTGATCCGATCCGGGCAAGCTTTTTAGTTCAAAATTGACATCAAAACATTTATTATTATTGTTTCGTTTTAGATGTATCGGTGACCAAAATATCCACTGCACCTTCCACACCTATCACTGGTACTCTCAACTCCGGACGCGGGTCGTCCATATCTCCTTCTCTATCAGCCATAAACAACGCAATGACAGCTTCATCTCATCTGTCATATTCATCTCCGTCAACTTCCCCATCCGCGATTGCTGTCTCAACTCCACCATCAGCGTCCGACGTTTCTCTTGCACCGGCCTACACCAAGATGCCAACTTCATCCGGATCTTCTCCCGTGTCTTCTGCCTCCGTAGCCTCGCCCACCGCCGTGGTGGGATCATTTATCAACGGTCGCCTCGTTTCCACTTCGAGCTCCACCAACTCGAACAACAGCAGCAATATCGGCTCTCTTTCTCCATCTCGCGGCTCCCAGTTGAGTCCGTTTTCGAACAATCGCCGGTCGTCCATAGCAGAACAAGAAATTACTCTGGATTTGGCCATTGCCAATAGAGATCATGTTGATCATCCTTCCATTCCAGGTAATTACATACTTCACACTTAGTTATCTACGAATAATATTGTAGTGATCTATAACGAAGATGATTATCTATTACAGATGCTCGGTTGTATTTCAGTAACGCAAGTCGTTATCAAACTACTGCATCTCAATAATTTCAACCGCTAGATGGAGTACTATACCATCTATTGATAAAAATCGCACTCTTCGAAGTCCTGGTATCGGAATCTTCCGTTAATAGAAGGGCTTCCCATCATACGCCAGTCTGTTAGCAATGGGTCAGACGCCCAAACTTTTTCTAGGCCAAGATAGGCCTTTTAATAAGCTAGAGTACAGAAAGACAGAGGATTTTCCATTACCAAAGCAGCCTAGCATGGCTGATCTAACAAGAGAACAATGTTCATCGTTATACGCTTATTTTATACCTCGTCTTATTCTGCAGTGTAGGTTTTCCTTTCAGTTGTTGTACAGTCGACCAAGTTATTTTTTTTCTTTTAAACGAACGAACATTACTCGGTTTGCAAATAACTACGTATTTTCTTGCTGATTTTTTTCTTTATGAGGTGAATTCCAGTGCCATGCTTGATTGTGCTTTGTCAATATCGCTGTTACTTTTATTCATTTTAATTTAAGTCGAATTTCATTTATTGCATATTCGTCATTCATTCTCAATATACATCGGTTGCGATGCAACTTCAGTACTCAACTGCGGCGTAAGCCATCTCGCGGAACATTATGTTACACTTCTCTAATGGCGTCGCAATATTCTCCCTTTACTGCTGTTTTTATTGCAGTTTCACTGAAAAAACAGAGAGAGGATTTTGCTAACCGATAAATTGATAACCCGACTTGAAATGTTTGCATTTGGATTCTGCTGTATTTCGTATATTGGTCATTCGCCGTCCGTAATGACGTGCACAGTAATCCTATGACGTATCTGTAATGTAATGTATTGACTTTCTGAAAGACGCGGACTCGAGATTATTGACCTCCGTATTGCTTATAGTTATTTTATTCAAACCTATGAGGCAAATTAACACTAAACTTACTCTAAAGTTACATTCCAAATAATATACATATAATAGTTCCTGATGAGGAAACTTGTGATTGTTTTTTCTTCGCCAATTCTAGGATGAGCGGAGTATCTGCTTCGTATTTTAACAGTTCGAATCTCCCAATTCTTTCTCTGTAATACTGAAATTCATCTGCTATAGATTATATAATGTTGAACTGAATGTCAGTTTATCAGGATATTTAAAGAACCAACACTCCGGTCGAACAGATGCTAATATCTGATCGATATTAGTCACGCTTCTGACTGAAAAATCTTCCCGCTAAGCCATTTTCGTGCAAGTGCAATGCCCTCGAATTTATCAACCAATCATTTAATATGCATAGAAACCTGCAAAGTGATAAGAATTAAACATGATAATGCTGTATTGGAATTCGATGAACCAGTGTATCGTCCGTCTGGCTTATTTGTATCGGACTTGTACTACCGTGTACTTTGGTTTGGAGTGATTTTTGAAATAGTTTACACCGATGACCTTTGTCTGTATTTTTTGTTGTGTTCTAAACTTAGCTTTCATTTTTCTTTGAATTTTCTTCGACAAGTTACACGTGATTCCTACTTATTGACATTATCTCGTTTCAGTAACGAGTTTCTTATATTATCAATGAGTAACTAAACTTACTTCGAACAATTCCGAATTCACGACGTATTGATGATTTATTTTTGTCGTTCGTGCAATGGAATTGAAGTTATTCAGCTTTATCGTGTTTCAAAAACGTCAACAGAAATTTCGTTGTTATTTGGAACGTAAATGAAGTTGAAATAAACGAATGTATTTGAAGGGGGGTGTGATGATGTAGCCTAGTGACACGATAGGTATATCAGTGGTGTATAAGTAGACTCTCTAAATGGTAGGCCAGTTATTCCTTTTGCGCTCAACGTCCTCCTGGATCATCTTTAGGCCACCGTCCCCCTAAATTATACATGGGAAAAAACTAAATTGTACAACCACATGTGCAATCAAACAAATCTGAATGATGTAAACTAACATAACATAACAATTGCTGTCAAATACATTCAAAAAATACATACAGAAGTATCAATCAGTAACAGAAATATTTAGATATTAAAAAAATATATTTTGATTGCACCTTTTTCAAATGCTTACTGATCTACAATTTTGATCACCCATTTTTAACTTCTAAACTCATTATAAAAGATGAATGCCACTGGGTTCAATAATATCGTGATTAGTAAAAGTGGAAATAATTTTGTGATGAAATATTGATCTACACCAGGATCGGAGTGATAAATTGGTATTTCGTGACTTGTCCAAGGCGTTTTTCTTTGTAGCATATTCGTCAGCGGAATGAGTGATGACATCCCTAGATATATGCCTGTAGCAGTGCTGAATCACATCCAGTAACGAAGCCCATTATATACGCTATATTACAGATATAGGTAAGTTTTTTTCTTTAATTTCAATCTTCAGAATTCACTATTGACTCACTAATGCAATTCAATAACTCTGTGTTAATGTAATAATGATATATGTAGATAGATAGATTCAAATTCAGAACAATTTGTTTGCGCATATGTTTCATCTGTGATTCCGTGTAAAAGTTCAGTAGACATAAGGTAATTGAATCAGTCAGTCAATCAGCAATCGGAAGTTTTCAGATTTTTCTTCGTTTTTCTAGTTTTTTCTTTAAGAGACTTAAATTATCGCGGAAAGTGGAAAATCAATGAATTCAACATAAACATAGGATTGGCTCTGAAACAGTGACTGTTTCTGTTCGCTATTGACTCATTTCATTAGCATATTGAAACGATTTCCGATACTTTTCACATTTTCAGCGTGTCGTTCCGCAGAAAGCGGTAGCTTCAGTGGGGGACAATCTAGCAGAATACAGTAGCATACAGTAGTTTCAGTAAACTACGCTTGATGTGATGAGCAGTGGAAAACAAGCAGTTTGTCATAAAGCATATAACTTTGTGTACTAAATAATGGATATCTTGTTCATATGCATAATTCATAGTTGTTCGTGACATTTACTGCGTATTAAGCTCACAATTAGTATTCCGATGGATGGTAAAAGGCTAATTTGGGGAAAGGGTGGGAATATACGTAATTAGCCTCGGAAATTGCGCCTGACGGATGCGCCGATTATCAGTTATAACGTTAGGTCATAATTATAAGGCTCGGGTTTATTTTTTGGTCGTTCAGGATTTCAGGGCACTATACAGATTTGAAGTTAAGATAATTTCGCATCGCGGAAACCACTGTTGCTTGTTTCTCTATCCGTATATCGACACTCATGAACAAAAAAGTGCTTTGCTTTGTGTTTTTTTACTTTCCTAAATGTTTATTATATACCTTTGATTTTGATTGACTTTAAATACTTGATTTACTATTTTAGTGACTTGTTAGTAAACTAAGGTAGACAATAAGACAGCAACAAGATCAATATACATGCACTATCTAACTGTCAATCAGGTATGGGGTACCTTCCAAGTATTCCCATGCCGTTTCAGATCAATAACTATACAATGAACTAAAATACAGGTGAGCTCGCTTTTCAGAGCTCTTATGGATGAGCTCGTAGAGTCTAATGTCAGGCAAAATGTTGTGATTTTTAACATTTCAGTTTAACCATTTACCGTAATAGTAATAGCCATTGTTTGTATTGTGCTTAGCTTTTTTTGAGAAAAGAATCCTAACTAGTGCTAAGTCTTCTCTCTGTATCTCTGTATGTAACCCAGCAGCTGATATTGTGGTATTCAGATTATTGGTAAGGCTTTTTTGAGGTGTGCTAGGTTGTCACATATTTAATGTTTAGTTACTTCAATCAAAGTAAGTTCAAATCAAAGTTTAGTTTTTTCCGTTTAGTTGCCTCGGATAAATAGTTGAAAACAGGAAGAGCATCAAAATTACTGCACTGATGGAAGCATCCAACCAAACGTTGCTCTCCTGTACAATATCCACTGATGACTATCGCCGTGATGCCATTTGCATGCATCATGAGAATAGCGTAGCTCGAACTGTCGGGATATTTCTGAACTTTTTCGCTATCATGGAAAACTTATTTCTTCTGATAGCGATTGTAGCATACTGGCCGAAATTTCTCTCCAACCTGTACAGATTCGTTGCTGCTCTTCTGTGTGCAGATATCTTTGTTGGGTGCGCCGATATGTTTGAAGAGGTTACAGTTGCTTTATACAGGATCCTAATATACAGTTAAACCTCATTTAACACCCCCCTCGTTTCATTTTTATGTCGCAATTGAATATTGTAGTAGATGAAATTCCTCTCTAGTGGTAATCGTGGGATCAAAGTTCAGTATTTCTCGCACATGGATTCCCTTTGGTTCACTTGAATTGCATGCTGCTAGTTATTGGGGAAATAGGCTATTTTAGCTTGGTGAATCGTGAGTGTACAGTAGTTAAACTTCTATGAGGTTTTCGATTCCAGTTAAAGTCGTTACATGAGGTTCAACCGTGCTGTATTGAAACGTCTACTAGTTCTTTTCTAAGCAAAAATCATTTTAACTTGCAGGTGTTACGATTTTACGAGCCAAGTTTGAACATCACTGCGTTTGCTAAAGGTACTTACACGGCCGGTCATTTAATGTCTATATTCAGGTAATGAACAATTTCTATTATTTAGTCACGATGATAAACAACTCTAATCCAGCTGTATCTTTACAACAGTGTCGATTTTGTGCTTTTCAGTGTGGTTTTCGTCAACGCGTCTGTGTTTTTTACGTATTCCCGATTTACGAATACGCTTCTAGAACGTCAAAGACTCGACGCAGAAAATACGTTACAAAGCGCAACACGTATAAGACGATACTTCAGGTTAAGAATGGTCCAGATCCACCTTTGTTCTACAGCAGTCGTTTTCCGAGAGTTTTTCACATTTACATACCCGGGGTGTCACAAAAGTCACTATACACATTGTTGCCTTTTTTTCTTTTCAAATTTTCACCCGAAATCAGCAAACTTTTTTATAAATCAAAAGCAGTCTTTTAGAATTCTTTTTACAAAAGTAATTTTTTCTACAATTTTTCATTTAGAAAACCATCCGTAGCGTATATCCTCATAAGTTTCTGTTGGTTGGTGATGATTGCTATGATTTGTATGTCCGTGTTTACGAGCTGCCAGTCCAACGAATGTGAAACTGGATGCTCAACTGTTTTGATTGGAGCCAATGGTACTCAATTACCCATTTGCAGATGGTTGGTAAATTTACCTAATACAGTGTTGCATATTGCAGGTTAGACTATTCCTTTTCTGATGGTGAAAAGTGTATATAAGTGTTTGTATCAAATGTTTATATTTTTCTGTGGTTATAAGGAAGGTAATGCAATCAATGGTAGAGTTATATTTGCATACGTAAGTTTGTTCATACGTATTCCGGATATGACGTATACTCAGTGGTTAATTGTTTTCTCTTATTGTCCTATTAAATAGAATATTTTTTATTTCTGGTCCCTACAGTTCCCACTGCAGCAAATTTCTGGCACCTCTTTCGGTTTTCTACGTCGTAGCGCTTTTAACTTTGTCGTGGCTCGGTTTCTTGGCACTTGTTGTAAGCACGCTCATAGTGGCCTGTCTGAAAGTCGTTGTAAAACCGATTTATTCCGAGTTACCACGTTAGTAGAACATTTTATACTTCAATCATTATTTCCACAGTGTTCTCTAGTATACAATCATCTGAAAAATAATGTTTCAGTCCACAATACTGCGTTTCAAGATGATTACTTGCCGAACATCAAACAACCAAAGAGAGAACTTAGCAGATCAGGAAATGCAGTAGGCACAGTGAACTATGATGCAGACGATGCTCCGGCAACAACGAAATTCACTCATTACGAAATTCGGAAAACGATCGGATTCAACAGAGATTTGATGACAAGATTTTCACTACTTATCACGAGCATGCAGATAATATTCTGGTTCCCAGTTACGGGAATGGTCTTGCATACATACATTAACGACGCCGCAGTTGTATCGTTCGCAAGTTACGAGTATATAACCGTAAGAATCTCGTTCCTTTCTTCCTCATAAAGTCACAAGCTTAACTCACATTACTGACCTAAATATTTTTTAGATTATATTTTCTATGCCACTGGCAGCAAATCCGATAATATGCGTCCTAACTTTGAGCAAATTGAGGGAAGCAATTTTCAATACCTATTTCAAAATTTGGTGAGTATTTCAATGACTTGGTACTTACATAATGTGAATACTGTTACATTTGTTAGCTGCCAATTTCTCTCATTGTTTCAGTAACTGATGGAGGGAACAATTTCCGTGATTGATTCCTGTCGATGTTGTAACTGGATGAAAGAATACTCAATTTTAATGCAAATCAATACCACGGATAATTTGCTTACAGAAATATAAAACTACCTAATTTTAGTACAGTATTATGCATTGGCGTGTAGCGCCAGCGCCACCTAGAGATAGATACGTAGTCGCGAATGCTGTTTTTCACCAGCAATAAAGTCATCGACGGATAGTATTGGATACCTTCGTGTTTAAATCAGTCCCTTCCGATACACTGCTGTAGAAAGATGATTTTTTGTGACGATATGAGTTGTATTATACGGTATTTCTTTCCCTTTAACGACATTTATATTCACACAACAGGAGTGTAAATGGTGGCTGGCGTCAAGAATCCTTCGGTTTGATCTGAAGAGCACGAGATGATTAGATATAAACCTGGCTTTGATACATAATTATTTCTTTACCTCTCACGCAAAAGATATTGTATTAGCACAAGTGCTAAACTGTTAAACACAATTAGTAATGCAATATTATCTAAAAACAACTATTATGAATATCATAGCATTCGAAGCTGGGCGGTACATTTTTTTAATTTTCAATGAGCCTATTGTCAGAGATTTATAATCTATTTAGAAATAAACCTTTATGAAAACCTGAAACTGCGTCAATATAACGCATTTTGGAGTTTCACGATATTTTCGGTGAGATTTTTTCCCTAGATAAACAGGACGTTTGACGTCATAAATCGCTCTTTGCCAAACACGGCCCATCCTACCGAACGTCATGCTCGAGTGGACTTAATTCTTTGTTTCTTCTCTTATCTCCCTCTCATTTTTTCCTCACGTTCTATCATCTAAAGTCGAACAACGAGGAACAGCCTCGCCGCCGTTGTTGTTAAGCGTCATTTGCCGAAGCACGTTCGACGAAGAAGATGGCGTGTCTTACGAAAAAAGTACGAGCAAAACGTGAACAAAAAATGAGATATTGTAACTGTGTTATAGCAGTTTTTCAAGTTATGATTGCATGTCAAAGTATCACATTTATATCAGGCGAAGGTAATGATCTTTATCTATAAATTATATTATAGAATATTTGGCATTCAGTTTTCAATCTTTTTTGGTATAGCTAATTACCATGCAGCTTAGATGTGTTGTATTTGTACAGTATCAAGACGAGGTTAGTTCTGTGTATTGACATTACGACAGTAATATTTTAGGGTGTTTCCTGGATGATTATGAAGTAATAAGGAGTTTTGGTGAATTACCATCAACAATTTAGCGTCATGTCAATATTTAGATAATTTAAGTGCTAAAATAAGGAGCATGAGAATAAGGGTAAATTCTTATTTCTCCTGTCCTGCCATTTCCATATATTAAGTGAGTTTCCGTCTATGAGACTGCACGAAAAACCAAGAGCAGTAAATCACTATAGACTGGAAGCAGAATTGGTTAAACTACTAATGTGTAGGGTTGAGAAATAGGACAAGTGATTTTCTAATTATTGCGGCATGTCGGTGAGGTTGCTGCTTCTCCTCGGTTCCATGGCTCTGCCTGGCTAAATAAGTAAGCGTAAGAAGAGGTTAAATTTGACACAAACCCTTGTAAATCAGATGACTTAAATACAAATCCATTGTTATGGTGTTTAGTGGTTTCCTACGCACATTTAGGCGACAAAATTTTCTTTCATCTCATTTTGCTATGGTAGTATATTTTTACATTAGGGTTACACTATCTTGACCTGACAACTCGTAACATAAAATTACTGCTACGTGGCTTTTGTATTAGTTAATATAAACTATCTTCAGTTAAGACCAGTTAGTAAACTTTCTTTAAAACCCAAACGCATTCCAAAAATAGTGTAATCAAATATTTTTAAGATATTATTTGGTTAACATGTTTTGGTTTATTCATTACTACTATGGTTGTTTCATAGATATATCATGAAGATATGATATCAGATATCTCTAATCCCAGCTATCAGTTGAACATTTTCAATCAAGTTTTTTCCATAATTTCATGAGCATTCAAAAGTATTGTTTGTGAACACGAGTAAAAAATGTTAGGAATTCAGCTTTTATATCCAGTTTGCAATAGATTGCTGACTAAATATTTTTGAAAACATAACCTTAAATTCTATATTATTGTACTTGAGGATAAATAAAATATATAATTCTATACTATGACTCTAAATCACAGACACTTTGATCTTGTTCACTTATATTGTTTGTGTTTTCACAAGATAAGACACAAATGATGTATTTTCCCTTGTATTTTATGTTCTTTATCTATATTCTGTACAAATTGCTACCTAGGTAGACTAGCCAATATTCAAACAGCTTATAATCAATAATTTGTCTTTTACCTATAAGGTTGATTTTATTATAATTTACACTCTAGATTCCTTTCTGTAATCAAATAAATTGATCAGTTTTCACTACTAGTTGGCATTACTAATATCTGTTTTAATGATACATTTAGCAAACAAGTTATAGAACACTGAATGTGATCGAATATCAATAAATAGCTAAACCACACGACAGATTAACTGGTACACGCTGATTATATATCTCGCTATGTTTGTTATATTGACTAAAATTATGGCAGGAAATTGCCTGGAAATTTGAGGTCAGTTTTATTTGATTCTGTTCAATTCTTTTCTGCCAATTGGTTGTGGAATGCATAATATGCCTTAGACATCGTTAAACGCAATCCAGACATAAACACAGGAAGCAGTACTAACACAAAAACAAAACGGGCATGAAAGAAGTTCTTCCCGTCAGTTTCATATTGTGAAAATATCGTGCATAGTCAGTTGGCATATCGCACAAGCTGAATCGGCCTACCCAGTGCATACGCATCAACAGTCCTAATATTAGACCAGTTTTGGCAAGCTTTTTACCTTATGTAAAGCTGTAATTATAATCATGAAATATGACTACGGTAATAATGTGTAATAAATTTAGCGTAACTAGGATTACATGGTTCATCTCCTCATAGGAACAAACTAATTTGTTTCCATAAATTTCTTGTAATTCGTCTTCACATGGTTTACTTATCAAAAACATGAAGACTTTTTCAAATGGTTAAAAAGTTATTGAATTTTGTCCCCACTAGAAAAAATAAACTCAACTTTATGAAACCATTGTAAATGTAGTTGAATTTTTGTAATTAGAACTCCTGTTGGTGAACATTCCTCAGTCACAAATGGTCATGCCCGTTGTCATAATATCCCTTACCTGTAGTTTATTGATAAAACAATTCCCGTCGGAATTCTATCAGCGTATTAGTGTAATGTACCTAGTTTGATTTGCTCACTAGGGATGTTGTCTTATTAACTTAGCACCGTTGAATGTTGAATTACTGTGGTATCTCTCAGTTTGTTAGCCAACAGACTTGTTTTAAGACGCTGAATAATTCATGTTATCTCTGTGTACATGATATACCGTAATCTGTCGCTAGACTCGGCAGTTGTTGCTTCATTTAGCATCTGTTCACTTGGGATTTCTCACCAATCAGAGTGTAAAAATACTCAATGAGATAATTCATTGTGTCTCATACAGATCAGGATTACTGATCCGTGATTATAATTGAGTCCAAACACCACAGATTCTGAAATTCAACAATGTTAATAATGTGTCATTATGAAAGCTTTTTGGCCTTTTTGAGACATTCATCTCCTGCTTAAGCCTTTTGCTAATAATTGTATTATTGTGTTGGCATTCCGATATAGAAGCAAGTAATAATCAATTATGTGGGATACCATTATATGGTTTTCTCAGAGATGCTTCTTCAAGCTTGACTTTCAATATTTCATACAGGAAAGTAAATGTTAAATCAAAGAGGACTTCATCCCTAGAAGATAAATTTATATTACCGGGACTAAGGATGTACTATCACAGAATTATCACAAATTTATATTACCGATAATTTTACAGTTTCTCGATTCCTATAGCAATAAAATCTGTGTAGTATTATCTAGATTTGCAAGATCATATGTTAATGATCTACCGGTACTTGCAAACCCAAATATTTCAAAGGCCTTCAAGCAGTGTTATCTCTTAATCCAATTCTACTCATCCACGGATATCAAATTATATTTGTTTTTTTGAGGTTTTTTCGCGTTACTAATATTTTCTTTGCTTATTCGTCTGCTGTTTTTTTCACAAGCTATTTATAGTAGCGACGTCTTGCTCACGTCGGTTTTTTATTAACTGGGGAACTTGAGTTTGGACTACCCGATGGTAAACAAAGATCACGTCATTACTTATATGTATTTTACAGGTTACCTCCATCAGGAATCCGAATTTCAATCAATGAAGCCATTACAAAGTGGTTCAATGTTCCAAAGACAACAAGTAAGGCTTGACATAGTGTGTACCTATACCTGAATGAATTAGCTGTACGGCATATTCACCAAGCATACTAATCTAACAAAGAAAAACATTAGATACTATTTAACATTTAATATAGGTATGTGTTGTTAACATCTCCTTTTTTTAAATCACTAGGATCATTCACTGGTTGGTTCATATTATATTTTTCAGTAATATTTTCTTTTTAATATTACCTGTGGAAAATATCAAATGCCGCATCGCTTTTTTACACCTGTTGTAAATGAGGCAGTTTAGAATCTGTGTCATTAGACCGATTTACTCAGCGCAGAGTGAATAATCATTTGCTGATCTGCTTATGTAACCATTGATTGACTAATACCAGCAATGCTGTAATTGATGATAAATAGTAAATTATTTAAGTAGCTATCTGCCCTCATTTCTTCATGGGACCCGCCAATTCATGAAGGTCATTCTCATGTATAACATATCTTTTTTATATTTGCAGGATCAGAGTATAACTTCAAGGCAGGAAACGTAAGTATTCGATCAATCCTGTGGTCATAAACTTTTATCTCTGGTCCATACTTTAAGAATAAAAATTTACCACGCTTACCACTTATCATACGTAGCATATGACGGGAGACTTTGGCCATCATGTTTGATTTTTCTACATACTTATACAATAATATTAACATACTACCTTTTAATGCTCGGCCATTAGCCTGCCCACATGTCGATGCAAACAGCTCAATGTTAGCAATTTTGCATCACACAATTTGAAACTTTAAATTTCATTATGATTTGCATACATTATATGTATCACCAAAGAACTTTTCACTCCTTTCCGAAGTCTTTGTCAGTCATTTATATTGCTTTCTGTTAGCTAAGGTATTTCCAGTATAAAATGTTGTTGCTTTGTTTTGCACAGGTTGACAGATTCCCACTCAGAGTGGCAGATGAAAATTATTCAATTCGACCCGCCGTATTTAGAGTTTGAAGCAGAGTATGTATTGTTCACTACTTGAAGTGTTTATTTTTCATTATATTTTGTTTTTTCTCCGTAATGAACTATATTTTAATACTTCAATTAAAATTTTGTAACCTGATAAACTACCTTCTATATATATTTATGCAACATATGTATCATTGCACATATATACATTAATATTCTATTTGGTTTTTAGCATGTTGCGAAGCTGTTATTGTACATTTAGTTATTAACCGGTGCAGAACTAAATTATTTCTTTTATCATAGATGCGTAGGAATGCCGAAAATGAAAACAGTTTTTATTTACAATCCGAGCAAAACGAATGAACTTCACCTCAGTTCGATATCAGCGCGTACGTCACATTTTCATTCGTCCTTTTTCGATAAAAAAGTGAGTACCTCATCCTTGGAGATATTTAGCGTTGGAGATTTTTACCCAATCATTTCTAGTATCAGGATTTTTTTAACCAGATTGTGCCGCCTGGTGGAAACACGTCTTTCGAGGTGGTGTTTCTCGCTCGCGTTGTGGGTACGGTCGCAAGCAGTCTTTTTATCAACACTCTCCATGGCACGTTTCCATACCAGGTAAGGAAGATATCTTCTTGAGAAAGAATTTTGTTAAATCAATAGCAGGTGATGTGTACAGTGCAACGATATAGCACGTTTTCTAGTCCAGGAAATTCACACCATGATGTATCGACATTACATATCCTTACAGTAAAATAAAGGGCTTCTGAGATGATATAGTAGGAACTAATTTTGTAATCCCTTTCTCAAAGCAAAAATTGATTATAGCAGTGTAGTGATATTGTTTATAATATGATGATGATAATAGTACGTGGATTGCTATATTGACCTTGAATAAAAACCAGCTGATTGTCTTTAAACCTTTCTGGAAGTAGACAAAGGATTGCCTAATTACACCACCTTCCAGGTATACTATATTATACCCAATGCCTTGGAATATGGTGTATTGCCTTTATTTGCCTATGGATTTGCATAAACAAAAACTTGATTGTAGTTGTTTACATGCCTTCAGCCTGCAACCCAGTACTGCTTTTCATTGTGAAGACATAGCTAGGTAGTATCCACCTAGCTAGCAATGTCAGATTTTGTTGCCTCGAAATAGATCTTCGCCGTTATAAAGAATTCCTCAGCTGTTGAAACCATAGTAACCTTGGGTCGAACAATAGCCTGACGAATTTGTTCTCTCCTTAACTTTTACTATCATCTCTCTCGCCTTTGTCACACCTCAGATAATAACACAGGCGTCGTCTTATTGACATCGTTTGTTGAGCCATAATGTGTTAAATGGTTTTTTCTAATTTAACAATCATCTTTTTATGATTCATACGGTCATTACAGTAGGTTTCGTATGTAAAGCCTAGCTCATGTCAAGCGTTGCAACATTTTTGTGAAATTTTCATAGTTGTTTTTATTGTTCTGTGGTCTTTAGTTGTTTTCATTCGTGGTTCTCTCATTTTCCAACCCAAGTCTTCTCCTCATCAGAGCAATATCTATAACAACTGGAATTCTTCGACGTTTACTATTCACTTGTTCAATCTTAGTTTATGGCCTTGCAAAGCTTCAGGAGTCTCAATATTTGAATATTGGCATAGTGCAATTTCTATTTGCAATTGTTCATTTAATCATTACATGTATTGACAAAAGATAATCCTGATATGCCATTGGTTATCAGGAATGGGCGTTTCTGATTGCTGTCGATTCATGAGCAGTTTGTGTTTAGAGCTCTTAATATTTAGGTTTGTTTTACAATGTCATTATTGATGTCCCTTGATTAACAAGTTTAATGTTGTTTCACACTGACATTTATGTCTCGATTTTGAACCAAGACACTTGAAATTGTTTTCAATCTCTTTCGATTCCATTGTGTTACGAACTAAAAATAGATATACATGTAACATATTGAAAATATACATTATTATATTATAGAATGATATTCGTATTCCAAAAATGATTATAAAATCTATATATAGTTTTAATGCTGATATTTATCTGATTGGCTTTTTTCTCTTTTATATAAATGGTACTTAACTTACAATTACCAGTTATGGTAAAATTACTCTAAATTACTGTAAATTTTATCATAACAATTCTTAAATTTTCTACTAAGGTCCATGAATTAATTGATCATGCCAAATATTGGTCATTTGAATTAATTGATCACTGAATATGAGTACCGGTAAATGGTTAGACATAGATGTGGTTATGTCATCGCACGGTATGATATCTCACTTATGATATACAGCATAGTCGGCGGAAGTGTTCCTCCCGCTTTTAAAGTAATTATCGTTTTGTTTACTATCATTTCCCCTCTGTTACTAATCAATTACTTCAATATATCATTAGGTTCCTATTGAATGTTTACAATCGGCAGAGTAAAAATGAAGTAAAAACATATGGTGCTATCACCATACTATACTCCATTGAAGCATCATATATATATATATAAATATTATAGCGGATTACCCTAGCGTTGCTGGGTTAAAAGGAAATTGTAGTATCAGTAAGAAGCTTTATGTTGGTACTAAGTTTTCTGATGTAATGCCCTTTTCACATTTGTCACCATCACTTCTTGATGGTGATGTCCATTCATTTACCTACTAGAACCTTATATTGATTAGTTTTGACTTTTACTGTTCTTTGGTACGTGATCTGTTTCGAATACACGGCACATCTATACATGCTCAATTTACTAGAACCAAAGTTATATATAGAACGCCAATTGGTGTGTATCTATATTTTAAATAGCGAGTGTTTGGATCAATGCCCACATTAATCACTTTCTTAGAATTTACACAAAGACAAAGATTATCATAAATATTGTTCCTGTCCACATCAAATGTTATCCTATTGTTATTCTCCTCTAAAAACACGCCTGCTCTACCAATGAGACACACCCGCATCTTATAGTATATAGTAGTATAAAATTTCCGGGCTACAGGACAGTTGTCAATATTCAGTCGAGCTTTAAAACTGTTTTACAGCAATACAATTTTAATCACTCATCACAGTATTGTGTATTCCCCGCTGTGGATATTGTGCTATGTGTGAAGGAGAGCATTGTTATCTCTGACTAGGATGTTACTTCCCTGATAAATGATGTCACCCGCTCATCGCTGTTTGTTCTATTGTTCAACTATAGCAGGACTACATTGTAATGCCAAGTCAATTTCAGGACACTAAAATTCCACTTTTCCCTCCATATACTCATTATATGTCCTCAGTCAGTTCCAAGAATATACCTGATCGTTGTTATCTAAGAGTCGCAAATAAGCAACTCAGCACCTAATTTTACCATTTTTTGTTTTTTCAGGTGTCCGGTGTTGGCATACCTAATCCGTACAGGTTAAGGCCATATCTTGGAGCGCGGGTGCCTCTCAACAGCAGCTTTTCCCCTCTGATAAGCATGCATAATCCAACAAGCCAGCCTTTGCAGGTATTGTGATATATATCAAGCTATGAAACTGTAGTATTTAGTTTGACTCATTGAGGTTGTATTTCACTGGGTCAGTGCTTCATATATGAAAAAAATATGATTAATCATTCGTCAATTCCATGCGTAATTTCCCTGCAAAAATAATCTTTCTTGATATAACTATAAATAGAATTGAGTTCATATATTTAAAAGTGCTGTGATATTTGATCATGTCTGATTTAGGTGTTCTTTGTTCATGTATTATGCTGGGATGTATTTGAAACTTCTTGCCAAATTTGGTGTATTATTTTTATTTTTTTCCTCATCAATGTTTGACCAAAACCAGTACCTTTCAAGGATCTTCTGAATAATAGCTAAACATTGGTAGAGATATACAAGGTAATACTGAGATTGTGACCGTTGGACACTATACAAACAAAGCATCTTTTGTGCTACATAGACTGTGAAATAGAATAACCAGGACTTGTGTAAATAAGTTGTTGATTTACAGTTAGCGGTTGACTCTATTCAGATCTCAGTTGTATCCAATGTTTTCGAAATACGGAAAAATTCTGTGCTCTGTTTACCAATATCTTAATAATAATTCTATTGTGAACGACGTTATCGTGACTTTAGGAACATTTTACTCTGCAATAACTAATCTATGAAAAAATAAGTGTTTCAAACTCGAATAATTTATTCAGGTCACAGAAATGTACAGTTCAAGCGGTTATCTTCAATTACAGCTCCCTTCAGGGCAACACGAGTCAAGCAAGGAATTATGGGTAAGTTGTGTGGAATGATGTTTATGATGTTTATTAGTGTAAATTCAGTTTGTGTATATTTTTTGCAAATGATTCGACTGTTTTGCTAAGAGCACACGTAACAATGTCAAACTATTATATATCATAATAGTGTGGCTTTGTGTTCATCATCTGGTACTGTCACTGATGATGCAGAGCATTGATTTAATTCTATCCACCAATCTGATTGTTATCAGAACAGAGATCGTATTGCCACGTGAACATATGATTAATCACATACAATCGCTTATCTGGTCAGTCGCTTTATTTGTTATTTTGATGCTTCGGTTAGGATATTTTTATTTGAGAGCTACTATTCATCAAACTACGATTACCATAAGTGACTGCTATGAATTGCTTTCGTCAATATGAATTGATCATGATCTGGAGTCTTATTTGCTGCATTGCGGTAACAGTATTATGCTGGGAAGCATTTTTCATCATTCATTGAAATTTCAGTATATTATACCAACTTTTGAAATGGAAACAATTTTTTGGTCTAAAACGTGGTTGCCATGCGTTGTTACTTCCTGAGCATTTCTTGCATGACTGCCTCCTGTTTACTCCCTCTTGTTTACGCACCACCGAGATGACTCTCCTTTAGAAAACCACGGAGCATGTTATACTTCAGTCACGCACTGTCGATTGTCTTTTCCCGTTTTTTTTTTACGATGTAATATGTCCTTGATTCTAAGCGAGACTGTCACCTTCTTTTCTCTCATCTTAAATGTCATTGGAATACAGGTATTGAATGTCTGCTGGTATATAATGCTTCAATTTTGGTAATCGTTATCTGCCATATGTTATTGTCAGTACACTGGTAAATCAATTAAACCACGTCAAGAAGGCTGTTACTTTGGTTGAAATGGAAGAAATGATAACATGAAAATTAAGCTCGCTGCTATAATCATAATGTCGCTTCATAATTTGCTATCTGTTCCTTATCCATTCCTATTCCATTTTATTCAGTCAATATGAAAAGTTAGTGTCGTATGAAGCTGAGCTTTAAATTTCATAAAGAATGTAAAAAAAATGATGATTTAAGATTAAGTTTGTCAATACTGCAAAATACTGTGGTGTCATTTACTGTCGAGCATTGCTGGTTTGCTATCTCGATTAAGTTTTTTGTTATGTTTATTTTAGCTAGTTCAATGATAACACACTCCTTCGTCCGCCAATTGTTCGTTATGGCCATGTATGTTGTACGTCACAAGCAGTTGCGTGTATTCTATTACCGTTTCCTGCATTTATTCTTTCACTTTCACATAACCATGCTTGAATTTTCGGTTGAAAAAACAAAGACTTCCTGCTTCTTGCATAGGAATATTCATATATTGTTCCACGTCCAGATATTGTCTCTGACTCTTTTTCACTCTTCTAGTGTAATATTCAATTCAATGAGAGCACACGGGGGAAAAAAATACATGGGAAGGAAGTTAACATATTTTTAGTCAACTACCATATATATTTACAATGTTACAGGAACAGTGCTTAGGTATATTTATATGCATTTATATATAAATAAAATTCCAATTTTTTGATGTCTGCTAAAGGAGTGGAGATAACAAGCATGAAATGGGACTTTCAACAGCATAAATAGTATATAATATAATTTGTAATAAATTTTTTTCTTATTTTATAGGAAATTCCACCTTATGAAACAAAGCAAGTCATGCGAGCAAGATTTCTCGGCGAGGTGGAGGCCAATCACACTGCGTTCATTCGTATTAAAACAACCCAGACAGATTCGTCCGAGTTTCACATAGTTCCGATGGAGATTGAAGTGTCGTCTTGTAAGAAATACAATTCAATTTACAGCTTATAACTATTTTATTGGATTTGATACCCATCGAGGTTTGAGTCAATAGTTTTCGACGTGAACTCGACCATTCAATTTCTCTCGTATATAGTAACTAATTCATTGTATATGCAATCCCTAAAGTGAACGAACCAAAATTGTAGTTATTTTCATAGTTGAAGGAACTACTCTCGAGCTACTCTATTTACATAGAAGCTGCTTACTCTTGCATGAAGTTTGCTGTTTTACTGTTTGTTTACTGCTAGCAGCCACTTGCTTATATACTATGTATAATTCAAGTGCTACTTTATTAATATATATTCTGTACCAATAATTCATACAAATAATTTTTTTCTACAGCCCCTGGAATATATTCATCGGTGGAACTTTTAGATTTCGGAACTCTGCGAACACAATATGGTAAGTAAGCTTTAAGGAATCCTTATGATGAAACTTAGATGTTATTTTTTTCCCTTTATTCAAATCAAATTTCGTTTCTTGCAGATGATCCTAAAACCCTTCCGTTTTATTTATTGAATTCTGGAAGCCGTGATATCGTAATAAGCAGCGTAAAGGTTACATCTCCCAATCCAGCTGTCAGTGTGGAATTCAAACCTATTAAACTCAAGCCAACTGGGTCAACGTTTGTTTTAGTGGCTAACATAACTTATTCAGGTAGAGGTTATTATTTTACTATTACCGTTTTTATTATTTCATACCTTGAGATATGAGTATATAACATGAACTGCATCACTTGTGGTGGAGATTTCTTGTCTTTCGTGGGGTTTCAACTCAGGACCATTCGATTTCTGCCCTTGCAGTTAACTGAACCTATTCTATTGCCCAGAGAAATTTGCCTTTAATAAAACTATCAAAAGGATTATAAATACATTGTGTATATAAAATTATTAATAGCACAATGTCTATTTCATGACAAACATTCAATATTGAGTCCGTGTTGGACAGCAATTTTAATTTATAAAGAAGCATTCCAAGTAGCTTGCTTCAAATTAAAGCAAGAGTTATGACCAGGCAATTGAAATTTCTTATATCTATTTTTATAATAATATATAACTTTTTTATATTTAGCTATGCTCTCCGAATCTGAATTCGATCATTCCGGAACCATCACTGTAAAAACCAAGGAAAAAAGTTACTCTCCAGTCAAAATTCCCTTTGTAGTGGATCTTCTTGACGGGTATTTCAATTATCTTTTATTACTACTGTTGACTGTTAATAGTAAATTATTTTTACAAGTCAATTCAGACTAGCGTTTTGGAAAACTATATCGAATGAATTCCATAATTGCATAAGCGCAGAATAGATATATAGTGTAGCACACATATATAACTCTTAAGCATAAATATATGCCTTTTCAAAGCCCCGATTCTAAGAATTTTTAGAATTATTTCAGGTAGCTAACTGTTCTTTATTGTACAACAGGACTTTGGGCTACGATGAAGGTGCCACGCTTTTTCATAGCACTCAAGACGAAACCCAAGATATTATCCGTGACATCATGCTTTCTAATACCTTCGGGTTTCCCGTACTTCTGCAGAATGTCAGCCTGGCTGAAGAAGCAAGTCAATATTTTAAAGTGAGTTTTGATGTCCCTACAATAAGCACTAGTAATGCACCATACCTTACCATAGGAAGGTAATATGGTATGATAAGTGAAAGTTGAGTTGAGAACCACTGATATTTTATATAAACATAACACCATAAAATGTATTTCTAATGTTTTAGATTTTGAAATTCACGGATCCCATCGTACTGGAGCCGTTGTCTGAAAACGTTCCTTTTTCGATCCGCTTCAATCCCTCTGGTTTCGATTCGAAAAGATCAACTGAAGCTCGAGAAGATATGGGTTCTTTGTACTATCTCGTACTTCAGACAAACGCTTCAAGATTTAGTTTACCATTAAACGTGTACTCAGGTTTTTTAGCTGTGAGTATATTTCCCTTATTTTGTTTTAAATCGTGATTGATGAACAAGGCGATAATTTGATTATTTATCATGAAACTACCCTGTAATAATATTTTGACTCATCACCCACTTGCCAGTAACAATTCGTGAGCAAGTTCCAGGAACGGAACTCGCTCATAAATCCGAGGAAGTGGTGTAATGTAATGCAATTTAAAATATTTTGATATAACTAATTTGAGAATAAAATTATTTCTGTTTCTCCAGTACGAGGTCTTGCGCGAAGACACAAAAAAAATCGATTATGGAATCATGGGTACGACGGACACACGGCAAGTGTTACTAGCGTTGTACAATCGAAATCCAGCTCCAGTAAGTCTCTATTACCTCATAGTATTTGTTTCATAATATTGTTTTAGCGCCTCTGCCTACATAGGTTTTTATTATCTTGCAAAATCTCAGTGAGTAGCACAGGCAGAGGCGGTTATGACAACGTCAGAATTGGCAGGAAGTGTTGATGACATCATTGCCTGTTATTGCTGCAATTCTATTGATGATATTTTGAGGATGTTAAAACACTATTGATATTCTGGCGGCTCTTATAATCCAGACGAAATCTAAACTTAAACTCTATTTGTGATAGAACCGGATAAACTCTGAATAATAATTTTATATATGATTTATTATACTCGCTTTTTAAAATACTATTTCCAGTTATATAATTGTGCATTGGAGCTTGCACAGAATCATTAAATCTCCAACCCATTGCGATAGATACCACAAAATCATTGACACAGAGAAAAAATTTTATAGGTGAAATACATCTTACTTGCTAGGATAAGGACCTAACATAGACACAGTTAGGCTTCTGTTCTGTATCTTCTGTGTATGAAATATTTAATGGACTAATAAAGAAAATCTAATTTTAACCATATAATTCAACAGTATTCTAAATAACCAGCTTGGTGACTCCTCAGCACAGTGGTTCAAAATGCCTAGCTAAATCAATGATTTGGTATTGTTTAACAGATCATGGTCAAAGAAATTAAAACTGTTTTGCCTGGGATCGACATCAGCCTCGTTTCTGTGACGCAGGGCCCAGACAAAAACCTCACCGATAAAGTTCCATCTCATTTCGAAAACGTGAGTTAATTTGAGATAACAATGATACTGATGTTTGTTCCCGAGTAACGTTTTCAGGGATACTACACAAGGAATCACTATCATGTATAGTTGAACTATTAACTGTCATTATTTTGCTTCAACATCAATAAATGTTTTTTTATTTTCTGTCAGTTTGAATTACCGACGAACTCATGTTCAGTATTCCAAGTATCTCTCTCGACTACGAAAAAAGAAGAAGAAATAATTGGAGCAATCACCATAGTGACCGGGTATCAGGTGAATTTGTTTTTAGTGATTCTATTTTGCTCATGTATTCAACTGAAAAAATTGCTGAGCTTTACTAAAATTCAATATCAAATCTGTGTTGTCTTGAAATGTTATTATTTTAAACGAAAATATTCTTTTAGGAAATTCGCATTCCTGTGCTGGCTAGAGTCGTCATCGGCACTCTCACTGTGAAGCCAGAAAGACTAAAGTTTCCCCCATCGTTCCCGGTAAGATAAATTAGATCGTTGGTGGTTACAGGGAAACCCAGCAGCTTTGATCGCAGTCATCAAGGTTTTCCTGTATTAGAATTGCTGTGTTTTGATTTCGCTTCTGGCATACTGTAATTGAGTATTTGGAAATAAATTTGTACCTTGTTTAGGGGCTTATTGTAAGTCAAGGTTTGTCAGTTATCAACACTTTTGCACAATCAACCAAAATCAATTCTGTTGAGCCGCGACCCGACGACAAAAGATTCTTTTACAGGTAGAAATCATAGTGATTGAAAATAAATTTCTTCTAAGAACAGTTAAATAAACCCGACCTACTCTCTCTTGCAGACGATTAAAGAACAAGGGGTTGGAACTAGAACCAAACAGAAAAACAAAGGTGGGCAAGGTGTATTTCGACGCCAGGCAGAATTGCAAACCGGACCGATGCTATGTCGGTCTCCCGACATCAACTACAGGTGGGTTCAGTGATGGAGTGTCTTATTGCAAATAATATTTAATCTAAAAATAATGTTGAGCTTTTGAACTTTCCTGGGTTATCTTCTGTCTCTTGGAACCCAAGACACAGATTTCTTACTGCCCAAAGAGCTGCAGGTCTGATAATTGATATCAATTTGATGTGACATTTGTAATTTTGTTTGCAGTTGGTCATCGCTGGCTAACAACTTTGTCACTGGGACCGGATTCGGTGGAGTTTGATGTCAGGTTATATAAACAGTTTAAGCAGAGGTGGAAAAGTCTGCAGGATGATGGAATGACAAAGTAAGTGAAGTAGTGAAGATCAATAGCAATAAATCTCTCTGACACAGCTTTATCCAGTGAAAGAGCTGATGAATCCCATATTACTTATTCATCCCTGTTCAGGCTTATTTAATTAACTCTATCCACTAAAACAGACCTAACACGACGTTGGTAGTGAGCACTGATGTGGTCAACAATGTGGAAGTACCGACGCAGGCCAGTCTGTACTGGCCCACCCTACTGGAAAAAAACAACTTTCATTTTCCATTGACGCATGTCGGAAAGAAGTCGGTAAGCTATCAGTTTCAAACAGTTTCAACCATCTGCTTAAAGAACTATAATTAACATATTTATTAAGAGCGCACTCTCATCTCAATGAATAAAATAAAAATAACTAAAATATTCCAGTAAATTTCTTCTAGTCAATATATATTTGATTTGAATGTATTTATCATTTATATTACCAGGTGGAAGTCCTCACACTGTCAAATCCATCGGACTCGCCAGTCATTGCACAGGTCCTACCACTGTCCTTGTACCCGGCACCCGAGGCAGTGATCGATTTGTTCGATCTCTCGTCGATGGCGACGGATAAAAAATCTTTTGTAACTGAAGACAGCAACGTGTTTCATGTTTTGGATCCTAAAGAAGAAATTGTATGCCTGTCATTTGTTGATATTTGAATTTTGTTACCACGGTAACACTGTTTCATTTTAATTTCTTTAGACCAAAGATTCAATGACATCACAGATGATGTGGTTAGAATACACGTTGAGTGGGAAGTTGAACCACAGTGTTGTCAATTTATTTCTCGACCCCGGTCAAAAGGTTAATCTCAAGGTTGAGTTCAACCCTTACGATGACCTTCCGAAATCCACTGTTATATTACTAAGGTGAGTTCATTCAATAAATAATTCCACTATTCTGAAAACAACGAACTCTTGATATCTGAAAAAATATATCTTAACTTTTAAATTCTCAATTCACGATCCTTTTTTTCAGAAATAATTTAACCATATTGGACACCCTGGTAATGCACGGCCGGGGCGACCGAGAGCAACTGAAACTCGGTGGGAAGACGCCGAATTTGCAGTCCAGTGTTCTGAGATTTCGACTTACGAAGGATCTATTAAAAGATTG
>QXVX01008471.1:1200-12053 GCA_013436065.1 Halocynthia aurantium
GAATCGTTCCAAATCGCCATTAAAGTTATTATAAAACGACCGCTAAGTGATTTTGCTTGAGTAAATAAACTGTCTGAATCTCGTTACGTTATTGTTATGTTGTTGACGCAAGATTATCTAATGAGAGCGAATTAGCCTTGTCTCATAAACCAAAATCACTTTGAAATATAAATATTTTTACAAGATTTATGAAACGTGGACTAAATAGGTTGTTAATAATAAATTTTGACATATTGTGGTTGAAGCATTATGGGAGTGACGTCATAATATCTAAAAATATCACTGTACAAAGTAGAGTTTGTGTTCGGAATACATTCATTCTATGTTTTTAATTAAAAAAAATGACATTCCGATCTATATCGAATAATAATAATAATGATGAATGGAATATTACTCTCAATCAATCATGCACTTACCCTGTTCAAACATTAAACGTCCATTACCAAAATAATCATAATTTCAACTCAAATATACAAGTCAAGCCCGTTATTATTTCAAATAACAAAGTATGGAAGAACGAAGGCGAGGGCATAGTAACAATGCTCCTTCCAAGTGGGTTCATGCCCAGTTTAGCCTCCCATAAGATAATATCTATTGGCTGCATATTAGTTATCATTTAACCATGCACTGAAATTTCGCCCTTGTCAAAACACCTAACGCCCATCTTCAAGATAACCATTATATCAACTCGAAAATACAAGTCAATCTCATTAAACTACGTAAAATAGCGTCTATTGCAAGCACTGAAATTACCCCCTTGCCAAATATCTGACTCCCATCTTTAAGATAACTTTACCAGAATATCAATTCATACTTTTCACTCATTTCTTTTTGAATAAGACACATTGAACAGCTCACAGTCGACCCAGCTGTATAAATAGGTACCTGGGTCACTGTAGCAATGAACCTCTAATGAGGTTATAGTAACCTCTTGGGCCCATCATCATCCCATCAGTAACTATAGGTGAAAACATCACACCATAGGGACCTTCTTTATGAATAAACAAAAATCAATAGCACTCACCAAATATGGGTCACTGTCCTGTTTCAAGCAGTTATCGAAGCAAGCATACTTTGGTGAATCATATTTCTGTACACTGTATGTGACTCCTTCATTGTACCAAGTCGTACTAAAGATAGTGTGGGCTGTACCCATAGGAGGATAACAATTATCGCTGCATTCTTGATTTACTTTGTTACATACATCGCGACAAAACGAGCCCGATTGCGGGGATCGAGTCGCTCTTTCTCCGCCAGAGTTCGTATTTGTGTAGTGCCGTTTGTAGTTGAATACGCTACCGGCGTTCACAAGTGCCAGAAGCGATAATACGCACAGGTTGCGCGACATAAATAATACTCGTAGCATGTTTAAGTTTAACGGTAGGAATAGTAAAATATACCTGAAAGCAAAAATTTGAATTTTGTATTGAAGGATGAGATTATAGTTTAAATACTAAAAAGTAAATAATTTCATCTTTGTGTGACGTCATAATAAATTAACGTTTGAAATTTAATAAGATTTTTTTTGAATGAAGTAGAGTCAACCTTGCTTGTAAAATTCGATACCATAAATCCAAAGTTGGTAAACAAATTTTGTGAAAGGCCAAATAGTAAATATTTTAGGCTATGCGTGCAAGAGGCAAAGACGAGAGACGTAGACAAGAGGATTGTGAAGGACACTTACCACAAATATAACCACGCCATACAGATTACGTTACAACGTAGCGTTAAATTCTATATCACGCGAATGAATCAAAGTACATATCATGTCACCCCCCCCACACATGTAACAACGAATATAATATGTCGTCTTGCGCTGTTTAGATTCCTTCTCACACTGACTATATAGCAATAAGCACTGGTTATCTTGGTAGTAGAAAATAATTAACTGCAGCTGGGTTTTAGTAATAAACTCGCTTTGCATAATAAACTACTAAATTCAAGATGAAGTCTAATCAATTAATCAGTACAGTCAGACTGCACAGGAGCATAAAGTAGCAAGGAAAAATGATCAAATATCATCTAATGGAGATTATGAACTACTAAATATACGCAATTCGCCTGATCATGCTATCATGATATGAACAAAGAATAAATTTCTCATAATTTCTGGGATTAATTTCCTTGAATCCACGTAGATCACACGTAAGACCAAGCAAGAAAATTCCCTGCAGAATATAAATTCGTATCGACGATTTCTCAGGCGATATTTTTTACATCAGGCGATATTTTCCTTGACATCAATTCAGATCAATCTAAGACCAGGGAGACGAACTAATGTTCTCAGCGACACATCGCTGTTGACTTCCTGAAAACATTTCTGATAATAACGAATTATAATGTTATCGCATTTTCAAAGCTTAATTCGGATTTCGACTTAACTCGCTTTCTTAAAACTGCTTTATCAAGCAAAAAAGATTCAGATTACAATGAAAGCATAAACTTTGAAATAAACAAACAATATATTCTTCACTCGTCAAAGTATCAATTAAGTTGAACCTCAAGACACAATGCGTTCTTGCCGTGAGCTAAAATGCGGTTTGAATATGATCTGAAACAACAACACTTGTCTACATTTCAAGTACAGTTCATAGGCCAATAGTTCGTATAACACGAGAATCTCGTAAAAAGGACATCAGTTTTTGAAATTTTAATATACTATGGTGCCTCGCTCTTCGTACTTAATCTGTTCCAGAAGGCCGTTCAAACTCTTAATGTAAAACCTCCTATGTTCTCGCTACGAATGTAAAAGGAAAATAACGTTCTGGCGGGATCAAATTTCGAAATTTTAATATGCAGTGGTGCCTCGTACTTATTCCGTTTCACGAGGGTAGTTCGAACTATGAATCGTCCTAACTCTGAATCGCATTGTTTCACTATGTCTACGTCGAAATTTGAAGGTTGGAAATTCCCAAGTTAGAGTACGAAGTACGAGACTTCACGAGGCAATTCGAACTCTGAATTGTTCGAGATCCGAATCATCTTTTCCCTATTATAAATTACGGAAAGTCAATCAATCCGTTCCCAGACCCAATGCCGAATCCATTTCAATAAATTCAAACAGCAAATACATATAATCCAAGGTGAAAGTTTTCTTATTTGTAATGAAATGTTTTTAGTCAGCTTTAATAACAATGAAACCGCCTAGTCAACAGCCTTTGGAGTTATAGGCGAACGAACACATACACACAAACAGTTTCTCCTTTATTTATAAGAAGATGTCCATTATCTCCACTACTCCGAAATCTTATCTGTCAATCTATTACTTATCTGTCAATCAATCCATGTTATCTACCATGTACAAAATTCACGTGTCCATGGCCTAAACAGATGCACACGATATAATATATATTTTATTTACGATTGAATACTTGTGGCACTTTATCAGTAAGCTCACGCGCATTATCTTCACTGTTCGTAACATGGACCTGACACTTACTGAGCTGCCAATCTATTAAGATCAGTGATGTATTTGTATACAAAGCGCAAATACTCTACTGTATTTATGCCACGGTTGATAATGCGCATTTAAAATTTTCTTGTAAGTTTACATATAGGCGAACGTCGGGTAAACTGTGGTAGATATTATTTATAGCTCCATGCATGTTATTTAGTAGCTTTTGTCTGATGATATCACCTACATGGTCGGATATAGCAATAGGCCAAGTAGGCTATTGGTCTACCGATGTCTGAGAGCCCATTGAAAATAATTTGTCGTAAGGATGTGTTACATTGTGTTTAAATTCTGATTTCTCACATTATAATATTATGTAATATTTGATGACATTCAGCCATTGCAAAATAATTACACAAATATATATATCGGTTACTGAAACAAGCAAACATTTCTCTAAATCAGGGATTGCTGACAGGGTGATGATGAACCCAAGGGGTTACTATAACCTCGTTAGAGGTCACCATCTTCACTGCAGTTACCGGTACCGGAGTTTTACTTTATATAGCTCGTTCCACAATCGAAAAATGGGGGGTTCGACTCTCGATAGATCTCCGTGTACTTAAGCAAGACACATTCACTAGCTCACAGTCCCGATACGAAATGCTGAATTACGCATGTTTTATCGAACATAAAGATCCCCAAGCATCGTATTTGTGTTTGTTGATTGCCTTTGAACATCAGGCAACTAAAATTTGAACTTTGAACTTACGATGCTTCATTTCGGGAAATTAGCTGATATATAGATTTTGATTTATTGATCTATACCTAAACTAAGCCAAGGACAGAGCATCTGATATTCATCTAAAACTTAAGCTTCAACCCGTAAGAGATTTAGTTTCTGATTTTCACACCACAAGCTGTCATTAAACGGTAAATCTTGCAAGAATGATTGACAGCTGTGATATCAAGTGAATAACTGACACAACAACATAAGCTTTGTATTATCATTGATTTTCCGCATGAAAATCTTAAATTCCTACTGATCTCAAAAGATAACCGTAAACCAAGCCATCCGCCAAAATTATATGTCTTATGGCTTTATATGTGGTTTGAGTCAGGACTGGATTTACTTACTTGGGGTAAAGCCAGATAGATAGATAGATAGATACCTACAGGCCAGATTCACCCGTGGGCTCAAACTCACAGAAATTCTATATGTTCAAGTTTAGTTCAACCCTTTAATTTGATTAAAAGGGATGATGTGTTACATTGTGTTGAAATTCCTATTTCTTAATTGTAATATTTGATGACATTTGGCCATTGCAAAATAATTACAGTAATACGTATACATATTGATTATTGAAACATGAAACATTTCTATATATTTGGGGGCCCCCAACTGATGAGTTTGGCATGGGGCCTGATAGGTAAGTAAATCCAACTCTATGTCCTTTGTGTAAAATTCCATAACTTCGCTTCTAATCCTATTTGGGAATACTTTGAGAAATTATGACACAATAATGCCTTCAGCATCTCACAGCGAATCAGATTACAAGATAATAACTCGTCATAATAGATCTTTCCATCTGACAACACTTGAATACAAATGATCGAGTGTTTTGAAAGATCAATTTCATTGACAAGACGATTTGAATGAAATGACGATAATGACTTGAAATTACCGCTGAATGACGTCATTTGCGGATGAATTTAAATCTTCTGACGATTAATTAGCGTTAAATATGCCCATTACGGCTCGCAGGTCGGGCCCAGCCCGCCAAGCAGTTTTATTCGACCCGCGAGGAGGTGATGTTTTCTTTGAAAATGTCTTAGGGAGATTTGAATATTTGGTTTGCATCCGCTTTCCACATTATATGTTAAAGAGTCACATGTCATTCGTGGCATTGGCATGGTATATGCCATGGCTTTGACTGGTATATGCCATGGCTTTGACTTCCCTGTTTTTCACTTCACCGCCATTTTATAGTATACGATTAAATCGTAATTCATGAAGTGAATATTATATAATGTCGCACAACCGCAGCATATTCTCCCCTCCACCCATTCAAACAGTAGTTAATTATATAAAATGTTACACAACCTGTCATAACCACTTAAAGAGAAAATCCTCGTAAACTCACCACATCTTGTAGTGGTTTTACACGCGTTTGTATTCGTGATGTTGTTATCAATGGATATCTCGTAAATTTTGATTTAACAAGACAACTCCGAAGCGATAGCTCTGCCGAAAATCAATCGACTGGTTGTGGAATGAAGTTCGTTAATTTGCCGTGAAGTACTTTGACACGATTTCTAAGTTATCAAAGTCGCTGCGCACTTGATTTTCAAACATTTATACAAAACATTCTCAACTTTGACATATTATCCGGCAACAATGATTAATGATCCCCTTGTTTTGGTTATGGGCGTACTCCGTGAAAATTAAGGTCAACAGAAAAATCATTAGCGAGGAGGGGGTTAATTTTTAAGGGGTGAACGGTGTTGTGCTTGTAATGGGTTAGGAATTTCACCATAGGAAATTTGCGAATCCAAAATTTACGAATATAAAGGAGATACGTCATATTCCTGCAGACAGGTTCATACCAAGGATAATTTCTTATATCAAGTTTCTCTACATAGATATTTTCAACAGAAAAATTTCCTTACATTATTTTTTTTTCCATTATTTCAATTGAACTAGAAATTTTCGCCCTTTAAAAGAGATTACAAGCCCCTACCTTAACCCCAACCCTCATCGTAACCAGAACCCCCGAAAATGGACCGGGCTAGAAATTGTCTAAGTAGGAAATTGTATTAAAGCATATATGTATCACCTACT
The DNA here is from genome assembly GCA_013436065.1 of Halocynthia aurantium. Lineage (NCBI taxonomy): Eukaryota > Metazoa > Chordata > Ascidiacea > Stolidobranchia > Pyuridae > Halocynthia > Halocynthia aurantium. The sequence continues at coordinate 7,437 of QXVX01008471.1, forward strand.
AGGTCAAAGGTATGCAACCTGCAGCCCGCGAACCGAATTTTTGCGGCCCGCGGGAAGCTGCGGTGTTTGAATACAGTACGGTCCGTAACAGGAATTTAATGACGCTATTTATAATGTTATATGAATAGCAAAGCGAAGCATTCCTAAGGTTTATTTATTCGATTTGCAAGAGAACCAAATCGATTTTTGCCATGCCAGTCACTAACACACAGACCGACCCTCCGAGAAATATTTAATCTCAGAAATATAATAATTTCTTATCTTGCTGCTCTTAGATTTCTAAAACTTGGATCTGTATCTTAAGCTTTACAAGTCTGTATGCCCCTAGTAGTACAAGTAGAACTGTTGTTAGAAAAATCATCTACTAACAGTCCTAAATTCTGCCTCAAACAATCGGAAGAACCATTTCATTGTGCTAAGATAATTCATAAACTTGCCAACTCCATCCGTCTATATTTCTGTCCACGTAAATAAAAGTTTTTTTTTTTCATGTCTAAGATTTTAAAAATGATTATGAAAGATCATGACTGTAATGTTGATGTATTTATAATATCAAAGTTTCCTGAATACGCCTGTTAGTGGCATACCCATGAAAAGTGGCTCCAATGACAAGCACTGACCCTGTCCAAACATCTGACGTCCATATTTAACATAACCTTACCATGATATCAACTCAAAAATACAAGTCAAGCTCGTTAATATTTTAAATTGACAAATTAAGACACTAGATGAAAATTAAAACTTCACTTTCCATGCTTTCACTTATGCAATTCATAATATGCATATTCATGCCTGCAGTCTGTCTTTATATTTTTGCATTTCTCAGAGCTTGGATGACTGTATCATAAAGTGTCAGTGGCGCCTAGGGAACGTGCCATACACGTCATACCATACCTCTGTAACGTTTCTCCTTCGACTAACAAATTTAGACTAAGTTATGAATATCAGCTCAGCCTATATATACTCTCATTTGCCTTCTTCGTTCATCGTAGGACTATTTTACGAAACAAATTTTCCTTTTTACAATCATCACCTCGTTACCTCTCCTCATCTATGTATGTGTCATTAGCGCGTGATGCGTGAAATTGGGGCGTTGTTTAGCCTCTTGATAAGATAATTTTCAAGGGTGTATATCGGGAAATGAAACCGCTAATGCTTCTCTATAATAACAACGCGTGAGACAGACGTAATTTGAATGTAGATAAGTTACACAAAGTATAAATATACTAATGCCAGAGGTGTAATAGAAGTTTCTATATACAAACGCCTGTTAGTACGACGATCGGATAATCTGACACGATCCTTGAACCGGATATGCCGGATAATCGAGGTTCAATCTGTATACTTGATTATTATCACAATAATATATCATATAGTGGTGGTATACAGTGTTGCCTCATACTTCGAACGACCCTAATGTCGTACGTTCCAGACTTCGAATATCCGTGAGAAATTATATTCGGAGTTCGAACCGTGCTTCTACGTTCGAACTGCGCGCGTAGTGAAAAATTGCACCTCAAAAGTTCAAAGCGCGTAGTGAAAAATTGCGCCCGCTTGGTGAAGTATGTTTGTGATCGTCAGCGTGTTATACTTGCGGATAGCGGTCTAATTTGACGCGGGAATAATTAAAATTGACACGTTGTTTCAACACCACCCCGGCAGAACTTATTTGAGCTCGTCTTGATACTTTCGAACAGTAAAACTAAACATTGAAGCCTGAACATCAAAGCTTACAATGCACGGCAGTAAATTTGTGATTTGCCGCGGAAGTAAGTTAAAATTAGTTAAAAATGCACGAAAATCAAATCCCATAATGCAGGACAGTAGGTTTATGATTTGAGAGTAAGAGAGTAATTGAAATTGAAACTGTGTCAGGTTAGAATATGTGATTTATAGAATAATGATTTGACTCATTTTAATAGTTTGAGAACATTCCTAGTAATTTCCTGGAAGGATATTTCTCCTTCTTCCATGAATCTCCCCATTATTCTTCATAATTTGTTTTTTCAACGCGTATAGTGTATATAAATAACAAAAGTACTTTATCCGTGCTATGACGAATGTCTGATGCGAATCGAATTTACAAAACAAGATCAAAATCCTTTTATTCTTTGAATATAGATATTCGTGGAATTATTTATGTTTCTCAATAAGGGCAATTTATATCCATAAGCAATGACTAACGTGATTTCCTGACATTTGACGGAGAAGCCGAATTGTTTATAACGTTTTGTATTCGTATCAACCGCAACCAAATACATTCCCGCTAACAAGGGAGAGACTTATAAATCGGGTAAATTATTTTCGTAAGTGACATGATATAGAGCCCCCTCCTCTAATTTCTCTTCCTTAAAAGTTCACAGCGCTATCAGGGGGAGGCACCACCCACGTTGAGAGCCACTATTTTAACCTCACGAAACCATATTATATTCAGAACTATAAAAGAAACCCATCGCTGCTTTGGTAAGCATTCAGAGGACTTGGTTTACTTAGCATCCTGTCAAATATAGAGTAATTGTTTCAGTCAGCATGTTATTTTTTCCGCTAGGGCATGCCCGGGCCCTGGAACATCTTAACGACCAGGATCCGTTTCAACAACCTGGAAAATATCTTCAGATATTGTTTTAATGTCGCTCGACGGAAGACTCGAGTCGGAATCGATAGGGATAGGGATGGGGATAGGGATGAGGATAGGGATGAGGATAGGGATAGGGATAGGGATAGGGATAGGGATAGGGATAGGGATAGGGATAGGGATAGGGATAGGGATAGGGATAGGGATAGGGATAGGGATAGGGATAGGGATAGGGATAGGGATAGGGATAGGGATAGGGATAGGGATAGGGATAGGGATAGGGATAGGGATAGGGATAGGGATAGGGATAGGGATAGGGATAGGGATAGGGATAGGGATAGGGATAGGGATAGGGATAGGGATAGGGATAGGGATAGGGATAGGGATAGGGATAGGGATAGGGATAGGGATAGGGATAGGGATAGGGATAGGGATAGGGATAGGGATAGGGATAGGGATAGGGATAGGGATAGGGATAGGGATAGGGATAGGGATAGGGATAGGGATAGGGATAGGGATAGGGATAGGGATAGGGATAGGGATAGGGATAGGGATAGGGATAGGGATAGGGATAGGGATAGGGATAGGGATAGGGATAGGGATAGGGATAGGGATAGGGATAGGGATAGGGATAGGGATAGGGATAGGGATAGGGATAGGGATAGGGATAGGGATAGGGATAGGGATAGGGATAGGGATAGGGATAGGGATAGGGATAGGGATAGGGATAGGGATAGGGATAGGGATAGGGATAGGGATAGGGATAGGGATAGGGATAGGGATAGGGATAGGGATAGGGATAGGGATAGGGATAGGGATAGGGATAGGGATAGGGATAGGGATAGGGATAGGGATAGGGATAGGGATAGGGATAGGGATAGGGATAGGGATAGGGATAGGGATAGGGATAGGGATAGGGATAGGGATAGGGATAGGGATAGGGATAGGGATAGGGATAGGGATAGGGATAGGGATAGGGATAGGGATAGGGATAGGGATAGGGATAGGGATAGGGATAGGGATAGGGATAGGGATAGGGATAGGGATAGGGATAGGGATAGGGATAGGGATAGGGATAGGGATAGGGATAGGGATAGGGATAGGGATAGGGATAGGGATAGGGATAGGGATAGGGATAGGGATAGGGATAGGGATAGGGATAGGGATAGGGATAGGGATAGGGATAGGGATAGGGATAGGGATAGGGATAGGGATAGGGATAGGGATAGGGATAGGGATAGGGATAGGGATAGGGATAGGGATAGGGATAGGGATAGGGATAGGGATAGGGATAGGGATAGGGATAGGGATAGGGATAGGGATAGGGATAGGGATAGGGATAGGGATAGGGATAGGGATAGGGATAGGGATAGGGATAGGGATAGGGATAGGGATAGGGATAGGGATAGGGATAGGGATAGGGATAGGGATAGGGATAGGGATAGGGATAGGGATAGGGATAGGGATAGGGATGGAGATAGAGATAGAGATAGAGATAGGGATAGGGATAGGGATAGGGATAGGGATGAGGATAGGGATAGGGATAGGGATGAGGATAGGGATGAGGATAGGGATAGGGATGGGGATCGGGATCGGGATGGGGATCGGGATCGGGATCGGGATAGGGATGAGGATAGGGATAGGGATAGGGTTAGGGATGAGGATAGGGATAGGGATAGGGATAGGGATAGGGATATGTATATGTATATGTGGATTTCATGAATAAGTCGAGTCCATGATAGTATGAAAAGTTACTAAGGATCAGTTTTATAATAATTATCTGAATAACAAAATTCGCAAAGGTCTAATGGAAACACGATCTAACGGTCGTAAGTATGAGGAACTGTCGTAATTGAAAATCATGATAAAGCTCGTAAGTTCGAACGGTCGTTCAACGGGTTGGTCGTTAAGTGAGGAATACGTGTGTGTGAGATATCTGATGCGTCTGTGTATATTCTATTGACTTACGCATGAAAACTTACATTTACGTAATTAATGAGAGTATGATCTGATTATTAATAGAAGTATCAATTGCTTCTAAT
>QXVX01008475.1:2571-18968 GCA_013436065.1 Halocynthia aurantium
GTAAGTTCTTTTTCTCGAAGACATCTCACCAGATTGCACAAGATTAAACACTGCAGCCTTAATAATAATGAAGACTGTTGCCATTCTGGCACCAGCACAGGTGCTTTTGGCTATACTAGTTCGCTTTTTACATCAAATTCAGACCTCCCGCCAGCAGCACAGGTGCGCATCAAAAACGATGGAGAAGAAACCATAAAATAGTGAACATCTAAATTACCCCATAAAAATTGTCAAATTACCCCTTTTGGGGTAATTACCCCTAGTTTAAGAACCACTGCTCTACATATACCAAAGACCTCAACGTATATCATATGATCTGCTTGTATTCAGATTCACTATTTGTTTTGACTAGACATTTGAGTGTTTGAGGGTAACTACTAGATTTACGTAGCAAAGTCCAATAGTCAGTGTTTATCTCTGCGTAGTTAGGAAGTAATTTAATACAGCTCCCAGTCAGAAAACAACCTGTTCCGCTCGGCAAGTAAACTGTTTTCATGATCGAGGAGAACGCTTAGATCACCAACCATTTTACTCATAATACACAATGCAGGTAGACGCTAGTATTGGAAATATTTTTTCAACCCCATTCTACTATCAATTAAGTGTTGAAGATATGTGGTTATTAAGGTTGATGGATAATTGGAAATCTTAGCTAACAATGAAATAACTCTACTCCGTAGCAACGTACAGTATTGAGTGTTCATCTCTGCGTAGTTAGGAAGTAATTTAATACAGCTCCCAGTCAAAAAACAACTTGTTCCGCTTGGCAAGTGAACCTTGTTCATGATCGAGGAGAACGCTTAGAACACCAACCGTTTTATCCATAATATACAATGCAGGTAGACGCTAGTATCGGAAATATTTTTTTGAAGTGTTGAAGATATGTGGTTATTAAGGTAGACTGCAGGGGTGTTCAAAGTCCGGCCCGCGGGCCAACTGCGGCCCGGGAACCATTTTTTATTAGCCCTCGCAAATTTCTAAAAATATAATGGAATGTGGCCCGCTAGCACTGTTAAACGGGATGAATAAATAAAGATCTCTCTAGATATAAATGTTTTGGGCAATAAAGCGAACTGCATCAATTGTCTGCAGTACCTGTCATGTCGCGTCCATTCCGTCATTGCAGTACACAAGGTACAGCACAGTGAGTCTCTATAGCATACAGAATAACATTACCATTTGAAAAATAAAGATAATTGGGAGATGCCAGCGGGCATCTTCACTTCATCAAATATGGCGCTCTTTGCAAAAAGTTTGGACACCCCCGAGGTAGAGGGATAATTGGAAATCTTAGCTAACAATGTAATAATTAGTAAGTGTTAAAATTAGACTTGAATCACATATATTTGAAAGCGTCTATTATGAATACGACTTAAGCTAACTTTAGTTTTAGTAGCAAGCACACATATATGGCTACATATACCTTCTCTACATACATTTACGAACTTGATAGCTTTTTAGAAGTATTAAGATATTTTTACTGATTTAGAATTTATTTGTAGTTAGAAAATATGAAGATATTTGGTAGAACGGTGAATAAGGTGGCACGCCTACTGATTATATTTCTTCTAACAATAAATTGTGTTGGTATTTCATGGAAAATTTGGTATACACCGAGTCTTCATCAAAAGGTTGTTTATGGAGAACAGGGCAACACGACAAAAGAATTCGAAAGACATGTCGCCGCAGAATCCCTCGAAAACAGTAAAATGAGTCGAAATACAACAAGAAATCAACAATTACAACAAACCTTTCCTTACGCTAGTTACGATATTGTCATCGGTATACCATCCATACAAAGACCGAATGGCAAATTCTATCTACAAGATACACTCGATTCTTTACTGAAGAATAAAGACTCCTCTTACAACTGTGCTATCCTGGTATACCTAGCAGATACTGACACATCGGGGAGAGACGAGGTGTCATCAAAAATAAAGAAACAGTTTCCAAATGAAGTCGAATCAGGCTTGATTATGGTAGTACATTATTGATTGAATCGACACACTCGTGATTTAGTGATTACTAAGAGGCTGATTAGAATGACAGAATACTATTTTACAGATTATAATTCCTCCTGATGATCTATATCCCGATTGGGATAAACTACGAATTACATTAGGGGATCCACCTCATCAAGTAAAATGGAGATCTAAACAGGCTCTTGATCATGCTTATCTACTAGAATATGCACGGAGACTGAATGGGAAATATTTTCTCATGTTGGAAGATGATGTAGCAGCAGAGAAAGATTATATGAAGACCATGATGGAGGTAGGTGATTTTTCGATTGTTTCGTAAGTACCGTATGTGCCCAAATATCCTGAAGCGTCTGCTAAAATTATTATAAGACGCCCTTGATTTTAAGGCTCTTAAAAACAAATATAAGACTCGTATTATTTTTGAAGAAATTTGGTAAATATTGAGCAGACTTTTTTATATCCATTTCGACGTGTTACGCATTACCTACGAAAGCCCTATTATAAATTGTCAGAATATCCATAGTAAAACTAATAGAATAGTGAGCTGTCATAATGGACATGCCTATCTTAATGTTGAACTTTTAGATGAAAAAGATTATTTTTACTTTACAGTAACAAATGAAATCCATGTTGTAAAAATTAAATCATTTACTTTTGTTTTGCAGCACGCCGCATCTGTATCCGAAGACGTAATTTATCTTTCCTATTGCACTCTTGGTGCTATAGGAAAACTGATTCCTCACACTGTACTGCAACCCCTTGGTACTTTTATCCAAACGTTCTTCAACGATAAGCCTGTTGACTGGCTGATATACGACTTTTTGCGTGTGCGTGTGTGTGGATATCCAGACACAAATTGCAAGGAGGATATTAAAAAGATTGCTGTGGATTTTCCAACAAATCTATTTCGCCACAAGGGCATGTAAGTGGTCTGCAGTGATCAGTATTGATATCTAATAATATCAAGAGTGTTCTCTAGAGTCTAGAGTAGACGGTATTGTATATAAAAAGAGTTTATCAATCACTGATGAATGTTCTACGACCAGGTTACAGCTACATACGGTACATGAAAAAAAAATAGCCGTTGCTTAATGCAATGTAGTCCGTACTAGCCACTAGGTGAGCAGACTAGCATCTGTCTTATTATTGAATCAGATAATTTGTTTTGTGAGTTGATATTGTTACAATTGCAGGAATCCACACAGTACTGACCATAATCGATCTCCGTCAATCAAAAACCATTAACATATACAATAACAAATAGATGGCAGTAAAGAGTATACCTATTATATGTACAATACACTACACTACACAGACCAATTATAGCTCTACAAATGAACATAGTGTATTGTTACATCATGTCATGCAATACGTCACATTACAAATGTGAGGTTCATGAAAATTTTACCTTAAATTGGTATGGACCATTAAGATATGCCTATGGCTCTCCATATATACAGTTTCGGTCACGAGAGCTCCAAATATTTGGGATAGCCCCCTAGACGTACACTGTTGTGAACGATGGAGACGCAAAGTATTGCCGGGAAGCCACTGATCATTGCATAAATGAATATAAGCAGTAGTATTATCTTTCCTTCTTTCTGCAGGGTTTCATCTCTGAACAGAAAAACGAGATGAAAGAAAAAAGTTCGACCCTCGATAGAAACAATGGAATCTTCGTGAATGCAAAGAGGCATTCTTGTAGTTAATTCATTTACTGCTACTTCCGCTGTTTTATCGCTGTACTAATTTGCTTGTACGTATATCATACAATCCGCTACAATTCAGAATCACTATTCTAATCATCATTTGATATGTAAAATTCCATTACGTGCTGGGCGGCGGGTGTGAAAAACATTGGCGAAAATATGGGATTCATTTGGATTTACTGGAAAGAAAATATTTGAACTTTTTTAACGTTCATGTAAATTGTAACGTAACTTGAACAATCGTTTCAATTGTATTTCAAGACATTTGCCATGACTGTATATACAGCATATAATACCACCGTGTCCTTGAGCAAGACACATTCACCTAGCTCACAGTCTATCCAGTTGTTAAATGAGGTCCCGTCGACGCGGAGGTCACTACAGCGATGGTGGAGACCTTCAATGAGGTTTTAATGACCGCCTAAGTGCTAAGATAGGGCATGCTTTTGCTAATGTTATTTTCCAAGCCATGCTATTTGCAGTGTCTCTCTACCATAAATCATCTAATAAATAGAACAGCACAAAATTGAAAGTCTCGTCTGTACAAAATGGTTCTCAGCTAAGTATACCCCAGCCCCTTCGTAATAGCTAACCACTCATATCATTGTTGTCAAACAGTGTGTTGATTTCCAGCTTTTCTGTACTCTTACGTGAACGTAAACAATTCCTATTCCTATTTCATGTAAAAGCAACACCCACCCGAGCGCTAGTAAGACTATTCCACTTTTCGTGCGATTCGTGGCGAAGGCTGAGTTAATGCGTTGTAAATCGTGTAGGGAAGGCGAGGGGAAATAAAACTGGTCAAAGGCCGGAAAAGGTTGCCTACGTTTGCAACACCAGTGATTCAATACATAATGGCTACAACAATAAAACAGTTTCCATGATATCATACGTACAAAGGTTAGCAACAAAATAAGGCGGATGGAATTAATCATGGAAAATATATATTAATTTAATACAGGATACTGCACACATGTTATGTATATATCTTGGCGACTATTGTTAAAATATTACTCCTTATAATTTATGAACATGAATTCACCTATGATAAGCTTGGTGATATGGTCAAGAAGGGATGTGATAAACCCTGTTACTTCATTACATATACTGTACACCCAATACTCTGTTCATCTTTTTCAGCGCTATGTCTCTTGCATACATACCTTTACTGAAAGAAGCTAACATGTCGAGTCCCTGAAGTGCATTATATACTATTTGGCTATGTCCACTTCCTATTATATATTCGACCGGGAATTTTTTTTTTGAGACCTTCACCGGGATATCCTAAATCACCACACTATATTTGGTTCAAATCTGTCCAACCGTGGAGGAAAATCGTTCTCTTTTATATATAGACGAAAAGAATTCCATTCTCTTTGCATTTTATTGAAATAACAGATTCTTGAAACGTTGTTTAATGCTGGCTGTTGGCTGGAAAATAGTAGCAGAGACCGTAGAGGCATTGACCACTGCCAAATAAACTGCACTGGTCATTTTCGGAGCATTCTGTCATAAAAGAAAAACGTCTATTACCATGGATTAATGCGTTAAGTTAGAGTAGGGCCTGTAAAAGTTTAACGACTGTTGGATTTAGGCACTCAATTGGCTTTCTATAATAAACTGCTAAATACAAGATGGAGTCTAATCAGTTATACAGATGTCGAAGCAGTCAAGACTGCGGAAGCGCCTCAAGAAGTAAGATAGGGCAGCAGTCCTGGGAGCATTCCGGCTCCAGGGCATCTTTTAAAAACAATAACGTCGCCGGGTTACCCGACGTTACCAGTTACCACACCTTATTTTGTTCAAATCGAGCCATTGCAAATCGAGTGTTGCGTTGTGGTTATGTGTTCTTACTGACAAAATTGATTGACTATTGGGAGAATTATGTTTACACGTTTGCAGCATTGAGCGTGCTGAAACGGACATGATATTCATCAAATATATACTAGATAGGAAGTGCTGTTAACGATTAATCATTCGTTTGGTTGTTCATTCAAACTCATTTCATTTGGGTAATATGAGCCTTGGCAATAGCAGTACCAGCGCATGCCGCTAGATTATCTCACAGTACAGTATCATTATTATACAGCAGTGGTGAGTAATTCATGAAGGAGTGCAGTCTCTCACTTACTGCAAGGTGTATGACTCTGTCAACATCATGCTAGAATGATATGCAAAGTATAGTATGTATGTATGTATAGTAAGTAAAGTATGATATGCAAATATTTACTTATCCTAGCTGCCATTAAATAAAAAGGTAGGACTTGCAGTCCCCCGATTTTATTTTGCCACGAGTCGCCACTGATCGAGGGCAGTGCTCTTCAACCGGGTGTACGGTATACCCAAGTGTATACCAGATCATAAGTAGGGTATACAACTGAGAAATGGTATACGAAGGGTGTACAGCCTAAGTCAGGGCTTCTAAACTCTATTATTATAGTAAATTAAATTGGAGACAACAGTGTAAATGATTATGCAGTAGAATAGATTGCTGCGTTAACATTTTGATAGGAAGATGAGTTAACAGTAAAGTCATGGCGAAGTAGCCTTCAGATACAGGCCAATGAAACTTTGTTTTTACGTTTTTTACACAACTTTTGCGTGGTTAATTGCCTCTGCCCAGTAAAGACTAAAATAATCATTTATAATAACTTGACCCACCACCTAGATTTTATTTTTTTTACTTTCTGTGCATAATTAAACATTGCTATTTGTGAGGTATACAAAGTTCTTGAAAAATTGTAGAAGGTGTAAAAAAGGTTGAAGAGCACTGGTGTAGAATGTAGAGATATTGTATAAAGCCCATGAATTTAGAGATGGAAAAGTGAATGCTTGTAAGCAGCATTGCATATTTTAGAGTTGGAAGATTTGAATACTTGTAAACACTATCGTATATTGACTTGGTGAACTAATGCTTGTAAACAGCAGAGTAATAATACTATTGTGATACTAACACATATAGTCGGTAGTACACATCAGAATCTGTGTCTGTTGGTACGACCTAATAATAAATTGTAATTAAGATACCAAAAGTGTATTGATTTATATCCTACAATTGAGTGTNGTAACACGGTAAAAAAAAATTGAAGAGCATTGATCGAGGGTATCAGTTTTATTCAGGTGGTATTATTCACGGGAAACTCTAGTAAGCACTATGACTTTCTACCACTAATATACTCACGTTGTCTGCATACTCCTCCTCTGCATCCGTATTTCGGATCAACACAAGTATTGTAGCCGTAACCGTAATTTGTACATTCTAAAGTAACAGTTAGCTATGTTATTCGTTTTTACGTCTACATTGCCAATCTCAAGGGGCAGGTATTACAAGTTAGTTTAAGGATTATATATATACAGTATATAGGCATTCCTTACATAACGCGGTCGAGCAGTTCGCTTACCGACCAATTTGACTGGATTGTTGTAACGGATCCTGGTCGTGAAGCGATGAGTTCATACAATTCACTTTACGATCAGGTCGCTTGAACGGAACATGGTCGTTAAGCGAGGAGTCCGTACAACGGCTACTTTACTTTACGACCAGGTTGCTGGTACATATCTGATAGTATTTCAGTAGTATCTATACTGTACAGTGAGATCTGGGCTCTCTTTATAAATCTGAGTAAGTCGAAAACTAAAAATGGATTCAATAAAATTTTAAACTTACTCCACAAGCAAATTCCCTCTTTGCATACAGCACGCGGACCGCAAATGGTGAAGCGACACTCTATGAAGGAAATATATATTTAGATTGTGTGGTGACCACGTGACCACGGACAGCTATGAAGTATGCACCATGACGACAAAATGTGAACGTGAAGCAATGGGAAATTCTGATTGGAAGCATTGATTTGGGGTTTTATAGCTATAAGAGCAAGAGTAGCTAATGTTACGAGTTCAACATTTTCTGGGGCCAGCGATTTTATGTTTTGATTGTTTTTGTCGTGCATCAGAACATCCGGTGCTGGATCTCGGGAGAAAGTACATAATGATCAAACATGGTAATCGAGAGAACGTTTCGCTCATTAGTTGGAAGAATTAGATGATCAATAATAATAGAAACGTTGGTTACTGTTAATTTAGTTTTCACTATCTCTTGTACTTACTGTTGTGGTAGTAGTGTTTGCCCACGGGTGCTTTCTCAATCGACTCCACAGTTTTGCCTCTCCTATCGTCTTCATGTTCAGACCGGACCAACACCAACACCGTTGCGAACAGTAAACCAAAAATCAGCAGTTTTGCAGCCATTTTAGTTTTAAGGCAGTTCTGTTATTTGAATATATATTTCTGAAAATATAATAATTCGAATTTATTCATAGGCGTGAGCAGCATGTACATCCGTAATTTAAAATTTGGCCGATATCGTTTCCCTGTGGTCATTTGAATTGCTGAGGACAGGACCGAGTGCATAAGGGGCAACTACCCCGGGACCAACTGCTACGGGACCACAGGCTAAAGATCTCGATCATGTAAAAATTCATTCATTTTATTTCATTTAGCTCAATGCTAAATAACGAGTCAGTACTAGTAAGAAGGCAGTACAGTAAGGATGTCATTGTCCCCCCTACAATTCTCGTAACCCAAAACTCTCCCCTCACAACTTAAACGCTCGATAAAACTTTCCGCGCTGAGTAAAACCACAGGAGCCCTTAAACTCCATCAACTCCATGGTAGATAAGATCCGTCCGTCGAGCAGCATTCGGGGATGTAGTTTTTAACGAAAACATTTCACCGAACGAAGAAAATTACAAAATTACCCCACTTTAATAGAGAAAGTCGGGAATGCTGATTGGTTGATACCGAACACGCCATCAAAATACTTAATGCTGATTGGTTGGAGAAAAAATATGTCCGTTGAAGACGTGTACGGGATGTTCAGCATTACATGTGGTATTATCCATCAAATATACTTGACTGGAAGTGATTGCTCTCAACGGCAACGATTTCCTATGTATACGTATGCAGATTTCATACAGCAATGTGAGCAGGCACTGAAGGCATGAGAGCATGCTTAAGGCACGTGGTAGGCACATGAAGAGAAGTTTTTTTATCCGTAACTACTGAATAACATGTAAGAGCATTTTTTTCGAATCATATCTACATGTGTGAGAGTGTCTCAGCGGCAATGTCCGAGTGTCACAGCCGAGAACTCTTTGAGAAGGCACAATCAATCAGCTCACGACCCAGCTGTCGAATAGGGTTCCGGCAACGTCGGGGTAACTACAGCGATGATGGCGACCTTCGATGATGTTTTGGTAACCTCTTGGGTACCGCATCATCCCGCCAGCGACTATAGGCAATACCATCGCGCTGTAGGGTCCAGTCCTATATCGTGGGAAGAGTACATAGCATTCCATTTCCCTTACACGTGTAACAACGAATATAATATGTCACGTGGCGCTGTTTAGACCCGTTTCTTACACAGACTATGTAGCAAAAAGAGTCGGTTATTTTAGTAGAATAAAATGTTTAACTGTAGTTGGCTTTCGAACCTAAATTGAATTTCCATATTAAATTACTAAAATCAAGATGAAGTCTAATCAGTTCTAAGCTGACTTCGCAGGCGCATGAGGAGACAAGAGCTTCATAAAGAGACAAGAGCTTCATATGAACGGTAGAGCCGGATGAGAAGAAACTGTGTGTGTGTGTGTATGCATGCATGTTCGTGTGCGCATAACTCAAATGATTCTTGACTCGACAGTCTGAAAAAGATTTGCACGGGGTTTGTTGCCGACGTCGAAGAGTCATGGTTTGCTTTTGAAATTAAAAAAAATCATTACCGTATTTATTCGATTGTAAGCCTCCCTTGATTGTAAGCCGCGCGAAATTGTGTTCAAAAATTGATGTTACCCCGGACATGCCAAGGCCCCTAATCAGCATGTCCCTGCTATCAATGGACGAACATCTAGAACAGATAGACATCAAAACGCGCTACTAACGTCATGGATGTTTACTAAATTTTGCACGGATGTCCAGATACATACCAGATTAATGCATGAACAAAGAAAACTCGGATCTGGGGGACCAAAGAGACTCAAATCCTATTTAAGATGGCGCATCCACTATAGCGACTTTGTACTAATAGTGGTCAGATAAACAACATTGAGGAAGCAATTATTTGAAATCATGAAAAATTGGTAGAGGTTAACTCCCCATCTGGGCATCCGGGGCTCTGGCATGTCTGCTGAAATTGACTTAAGAATCGAATGGAATTGCGATCCCGTAATCTGCCTTCACGCACTCTTCGCAAATCCTTTATACTGAATCTCAGGCAAATGATTTTATTTTGTTCAATATTGAGGTATGCATCTGCGCGTAGTCAAGAACCCGTGGAGTTGTGAACACACGAACATACATTGATAATTGATTGTAATTTAGTCATAGACTCATTTTTGTACTCATAAAAATGAACAGCTGGTTCGGATAACTGAGGGAAACTCATCAGCCAGAAACTATCGGCCAGTTTCGTGTGACGTCATCACGATACAAAATCGTGAATTACGCGTGTTTTATCGAATACAGAAGTTTAAAATCGTAATATTTGTCTTTGTTGATTGTCGATGAACAGTATACAACTAAAAATTTTACTTTTTCTGGCAAAAAAAATTCGAAAATCCACCGATTCTGATCCGAAGTTTGAGTTTGGTTCAAATTGGCTGAGACAGATATTGGGCACATTTAGCATAATAATTGATGTGGATTTATTCAAGTTTTTACGAATTTTAAAATTTAAATTTTTATTGCAGAATGTTGCTAGAGACAAAAAATTATTAGATATATGACTTTTATTGCTCTGTCATCGATAAACTCGGAGTAATTAAATATTTACTATTCCGGGCATAATTGGCATAGCCGCTCTAACTGTGTGATAGGATTACCGCAGTGCCAAGAGATAGGATTAGTGTTAAGTAACCTGAGTCATGTGAGCCGCCGGAGTTTCTAGCCGCCGGAGTATTGAAATTAGAATGGATCGGTCTCGGGTTACTGTGCTATAAACACTTATAAATGATCTTCTGATGACCCANATCAGAAGATAATTTATAAGTGTTTATAGCACAGTAACCCGAGACCGATCCATTCTAATTCCAATACTCCGGCGGCTAGAAACTCCGGCGGCTCACATGACTCAGGTTGTTAAGTAACCATTATCCTAACTCTCAGCGAACCTACCTTCACGTAACCGTTTTTATTTATTTAGAGAGACCACACTACTAAATTAAACTACATTAGTGCCTCGTTCCTAATCCTGGACCTATCGCATTTTTTCACTATATGCTCAGTTCGAATGTCGACGCATTGTTCAAACTGAATGGAATTTCTCCCAAATTTGGAGTTCGTGGTCTCGAGCGTTCGACGTTAGAGTCGTTCGTATTACGAGGCACCACTGTATTACCGCAACATAGTGTTTTTCGTCAGATACCCTCCTTCAAATATTAAATAATATCAATTTCTTAGAACAGCAAGATTAGACGCATCACATTCAATGTCGAAATTTAGGCTATTCCATTTGGTAAATTTTCACTAAAAATGCCATAACAAACAATGTCTTTAGTCATCTCATTAAAACTAAACTACGTAATTCAGCTTAGGAACCATGACACTGAAAATAATAGCCGTGGTGGATTCTGATGGTGCTGATGCAGTTCAGGTCACGAAAGGGAAAAATGTCTCCTTTCGAACTGAGAACAAGGTTGGTGAATGATTTCAGTTGAGTTTTATTAATGTGTAATCAACAATAATAATAATATTGTATTTATACAGGGTGAGAAGTCATTTTCCTTTGATGCTGCATTCATGGGAATAAAGACAGATGAAATCTTCGCCTCTCATATTGCGAACCTGACAAACAACGTGTTTTCTGGGTTAGATACGAGCATAGCTTGTATTGGTCCTGGAAAAGGAGGTAAATTTTTATTTTAGCTACTTCTGCTGTGTTGTTTATAGCAGGGCTTCCCAAACTAGGGGTCGTGACCCAGCAGGGGGTCACGCGACGAGTTTTAGGGGTCGTAAAATTCCACACAAAGTACTACATCTATATAAACTGTACTTTTTCTGACTTTCAAAAAGCAATTAATAAAACTAGTGCAAAACATAAATCTTAACTGAGTTTTAGACTCTACGTCAGGGGTCTCCAACACGCGGCGGGCGGGCCGCATGCGGCCCACGAGGCTATTTTTTTCGGCCCGCGTCATGGTTGAGAATTTTCCACAAAAAACTAAAATAGTACGATGTCAACTATGAGTAAGTTTTATCGTGTTATTTAACATCAAGAGTCCGGTCCGACAAACTGTAAAANGACCTTCTGAACCCTCATACACGACCAATGGTATTGAAACAGAGTCAGCAGCTGGGCATGTGAGAACGATAATATTGTTTATTCTATAATTGTTTGTTTCTATTCCACAGGTTTATGCATATGCATCCCTATGTACTGCTCCCCCTATATAGCTCAAATTTTGATATAATGCAAGTAGATGAGTAGATTTTTTCTTTGTGACAAACATAGCTGTCATGATGAAAATGAAAATTGTTCCTAGAAATTGTATATTTGTTTTTGATGTGGCATCAAACACTTGTCTCTGCTCATAATGCAAGAATGAAAACTAACTCTAGCATTTGGAATCTCAATCTCATGGAAATTGTGTCAATTCAAATAGCAGCAGAGAAGACTAGGGTCCACTAATAGATATGATATTTTTCTTGATCGTTATGTGTCACTAGCAAATATCCACCCTTGCCAGTAAGCCGCTACTGAAAACTTCAGCGTTCATTACTGAGATGTATCCAATACCAAAATCTTGGTTCAAAAAGAACCAAAGATATTTTGCAAATAAACATAAATAATATCATTAACCCACTATCACACACTGAAATTCTAAAGGACTCGGTCGTATAATTATGATACATTTTTTGTTAGTGTTAATTCTGAAATTTTAATTCCAGATATATCGACGAACTCTCAAGCATTGTTTGTTCAAATGCCAATGAGGCTTGCAATCTGTACTTGGGTGGATGTAAGGCAGAGACAGCTCTGAAATCGCCACAGCGAAATGTTGTTTTCAATCTCTTCATTTCCCAAAGACCACGTGGTTAATTTTATATGTATATCATATCAACAATGCAACCTTTAAAAAATAGTTATCGGTAGTTATTTGACCGTCAGCCTAATATGACACTAAGAATTTGACATTCTTTTGAAACCATGGTCAATGAATTAAATTTTTTTTTCTAATATCCGAAACACCAGGCGTTAAAATGTATTATTTTAATCAGGTGACAATTCTCAGAAAGGCATTTCCTCGAAAATATCTTTTTTTGATCTGGCTGGCAGTGATTCCATGATGGAAAATACAAGGTAAGCTTTAAGTCTATGTCAATGTATTTAAACAAGGGAATTAAACTGGGAATTACAGGTAGTAAAATTGAAAGTGTAGACAACTCCTGAAAGTATGTAAATATTGAACTTTTGTTGTCAGCTGTTACTAATAGCATTGTCATCACAAACACTATGGAATCTAGGTTACTTAACACAACAATAGATTCTCTCGGACGTGAAAAATACCTTTCATTACCACACAAAAGTAGTGTTCCCATAGCTTAAACCACTACAGTAATAATATTTCAATTTTCATCACCTAATACAATAATTTGATTTAATAGTCCTTAATTATCTACATTTTCTATTTAAATGGTTAAATTTGACTCTTAAATCTCAATTCTGTCACATAGTCTGAGCTGCTCTAGCTGTATAGTGGGCCCTCACAGTTTAACTGGCTTCTCAGATTAGTCATATTTCATTATTGAAAATAATAAATCCGGACCAGTTTAATTAATCCTATCAATTGAATCTTCATAATAAATTCACACAGCCCCATTCTGGGTTAATAATTTTTAAATTCTAATGCTACTGATGGGAGCCTCACCATGTCTAAATATCGTTCTGACTAACATGCACACAACTCCCTGAACAAGTTTATATGTTTTCTAAAAAATGCACCGATATCACAGAAAAAGTATTGCAAATATCAACTCGTTTAGTATTCAGCTGTAAACATCTACAGCTACACAAATAAAATATTATATACAGGCTGAATATTATGATATTGCACACTTTGATAGTTAGTTGACGCTTTATAGTCATGGGAATTGGAAATCCGCCTATTTAAAAACAGTTCTGAAGTATTCCCATCCTGTATTTTTATTTTCAATACAAATTTCTTTGAGTATAAGTAACCTGAAAAATGCTGTGAAAATTATATTTCAGCTTGAAGACCCTATTTCGATCACTTGGAAAGGGAAAAGGTAATAAATCTGCTGGTTCTGTAATAGCCCAGCTGTATCAAGATGCGGTGGTTAACAGCAGTCACCCTGTGCTGTTCGCCTATGTCAGTGGTGAAGGTATGCATTAAATTTTCTTCTAAAATAATAAATACTCAACAGCCTTTGCTATGTTTTTTATCGCGATGAAGAATCACGCTAATAAGGTAAATTGGAAGGAAAATTATACATACTGTGGAGAGGAATCCTAAATTTTCCCATACTGGTTTGAAAGGTTATCTCTCACATTTTTCTGTGGATAGATGGACCTATTACAATATGTTCATCATCGAGTGTAATTCTACATTGAGGTTACGAGCATTTCTTATGTGAATTGGATAGAAATCTGTTCCAGTGTTCAGTCAAAATATTTGGAGAGTGCTTTTTCAGTCAAGGTCATAATGTGAACCTATAGTTAATCATCTTATGAATGAGGATGTTCAATTCATTCAAATCACTCATATTAATCTATTGCTATAATATGCTCACAATATCTGCTAGTTTCTTACTGCATTGCTGCATTTCTTTACTATTGTAACACTCCTATATAGAATCAAGTTTAAATGTGTTGGAAATGGCCAAATCAATTTCTGGCGTCCATTGCAATCCACGCAAGCGCTCTGGCGACATCGAGGGTGTCGTTGCGCAAATGAGGAAGGATAATAAAGTTGTCAGAGACAAAATGATGCTGCAGAGCACACCACAAAAGAGTAAGACCAACTCATATTACTTATAAACAGATACATATACCCATCTTGAAATGTCATTGAAATTTGCTTTATTTCTGTTTAATAGAGGATGTTGCTCAGTTGGAAAATATGTTGTTTGACCTGAAAGCTGTGAAAAGAACAGGGTGGGATTTACGAATCTTTGCTTCCAATCATTATTTAGAAGAAAGGCATCGCAGCCTCGGAGACAGGTAATGGTACTGCTGGCCAATATACTTATCTGTGATTTTTCGTGAGTTAGTGATAATGCAGTGTTGTGCAATAAGAAGTGTGGCACAGTGTTACCTATTTGATAGGTATTTTGAGATCTTAGTTTTCTCCAACACAGTTTGTGAAGAATTTATAATTTTCCAATTCCCTGCAAAAGTGCCTTCAGTTTCAAATTTCTTATCTACTTTTTAAGTATAGTAATGCGGAATATAGTGATGAACTAGAGGGTGTGTTGCACTTTATTTTTCATTCCTTCAGCCTTCCCTATTAACTTCAAAACTAGTACGGTAAGTATTATTTCCTGGCTGTAGTTCTCATTTCTTCATTTACAGAGGTCTTCTGTGGGTTTTGGAATCTTCAAAAGCATCCAATCATGAAGAAATTAAGGAGTTGCAGAAAAATGTTGACAAGGTAACAGAAAGGGAAATTTACTTTAGGAAACTTTTCAAATGGCTTGAGGGTATCATTGAATCACTTATTCTGTAGTTGTCAGCCGAATTCAGGGAACAGAAAAGAAATGCAGACGAATTGAAAGAAAAACTGAAAACGTCTATCAATCAGTATGCCAAACAAGTGGAATCAGGTATAATAGATAGTCATTTGATAAGTTTTGTGGAAGCATGTGAAGCAGTATGGTATGGTGCATTTTTGTTTTATGGTACCGTACAAAATTATCTCTTTCCATCATTCAAAATATGACATTGGTAATTCGGTACACTGTAATTCTTTACACAGGTAAATCGAATGAGAATGAGGCGAAAACGCTGGTTACCACGATTCAGCAAATGAAAGAATCCTACAAGAAGGAAAGTGAAAAGACCGATAGCATTGGCGGAAAATTGAAAAACGCTCAAGAGCAACTACGGAGAGAACGCGAGGTAAAATATTCATCGCTCTTTTATACTAAATTTTGCCAGGATTGTTTGCCATTTTTATACAATGTTTTATTTAGAATCGTTAGTATTAACTCACAATAAGTCTAGTACAGTTGAGAATTCTTAGGACCAAATTTTTTTGCTCATTTCGGAATATTCCCAGTCATTATATCTAAGCGGGCCTTTTTTCATATGTTTTGGTGCCCTTCGCTGGCTCCCTTACACATAAATTTGTATATGATTTTTTTACTGTACAAAGCTTTGAAAATGTTTACAGATGAACAAAATGAAAACTGAAATAAGTCAACATTTAATTTTTAAAGTAATGAACAAGTAATGACGCTAGTCATGTTGCACTCATACATGGAGGTGAAATTCAGATCGTGCGTAAAAATAATTTTTTTACTTACTGTACAAAAAAAATTTTTGGATACAGTCAAACTTCGATACTATGCCACCTCGCTACTATGCCACCCTCGCTACTATACCACTTTTGATCGTCACCAACTAAATTCAATAGAAAATATATTCACTATGCCACCCCTTACCCTCGCTACTATGCCACATGAGGTACAG
>QXVX01008476.1:2653-14519 GCA_013436065.1 Halocynthia aurantium
GTTCACACTTACGACTGTTATAGTATGTTAAATATGATAATGTCTCGTTTAACGACCGTTCACACTTACGACTGTTATAGTATGTTAAATATGATAATGTCTCGTTTAACGACCGTTCACACTTACGACTGTTATAGTATGCCAAAATTGCTATTCAGTTTAAATATCCAGGATATCCTTGTCACGTCATCATTTAAGATGTGTTAATCACACCTAACGTTATTAAGAAGCTATATCGGTGGTTTAAGGGTTATTAAAATCACTTGTACTGTTTTCTGCTGAAATGAATGAGCTGACGTCTATCTGTCGCGTCAGATAAAAAGTACCTCGATGTTGAATAGAAGGGAACGTAGTAAACACCATATGGGAAACTATCTCCTGTTTCAATTGCACGTACACAATCTGTCATGTGAATATACAACACCAGGATGATGATGATGATTATGAACTCAAGAGGTTGCAATAACCTCATTGGAGGTCACCATCATCACTGTAGTGACCCTGGAAGTTGCCTGTACCTTATTTATATAGCTGGGTCGACTGCAGCGATGCACATCAGCCTCAATACGGCAATTGCAGCTGGTACCTTAGGGGTAGATTTCATGGGGACGTTGAAGGGACAGGGTATGTAAAAATTACATTTTCAATACCTTATGAGCTAACGTTTTCACAGATATATCGTTAGTTAGTGGCCCTTTCATTCCCATGATATAAAATTTTGTTCTAAAATGATCCCTAGATGTTATTTGGAAGCTTGTGCGCGGGTATTACTTATGGTAACTGACAGGATGATGATGATGGACCCAAGAGGTTACTATAACCTCATTGAAGGTCACCATCATCGCTGCAGTTGTGTGTCCTCTATTTATAGAGCTGGATTGACTGTGAGCTGATGAATGCGCATTGCTCAAGGACATCGAGTTTAAATTATGTTTGTGATACCAGTGCTTTGTTACAGTGGTTCGATGCACTCTTGCTGGTGACAGCAAACGGCTTGTATTCATTGTAGTTATTTGCGGTGTTGTGTACGAGTGTTTTTCCCCAACATTGCTACAGTTTATTTTTGTGTTATTGTGTTCGCATTATTGTCGGTGAAAAGCGAAAGGTTAGTAATGCTGGTGTCAGTGTTTTGTTACAGCAGTTCGATGCACTCTTGCTGGTGACAGCAAACGGCTTGTATTCATTGTAGTTATTTGCGGTTTTGTGTACGAGTGTTTTTTTTGTGTTATTGTGTTCGCATTATTGTCAGTGAAAAGCGAAAGGTTAGTAATGCTGGTGTTAGGGGGATAGTAGTAGTGCTGAAAAGCATTTCAAGCTAATATTGGCTTATAAACTAATTGCTTTATGTCGACATAGTGACCAAAATACCAAGTCGATCGAAACAATGCAGAGTAAACATAATTAAATATTATATTTTCGGCTGTATGCTTAGTTCAAGTCCTTTAATGGCTGACTCGTTCTGATTGCATACATGACATAAATTCCCCTTAAATTTTGAATTATATAATTTCCCTGGTGATTCTAGGCTTTTATACTGTAGATTGTTTATTCGAACTCTGGTGCTTCCATCCTATTCACATTCATGACCTTTAACACAGTGACCTGTGCGGTTACTTCCACCTTCCTACGCAACGTTGAATACAATTGACTATGTAATATTGCGTAGGTTTGGCTCTATTCAGTCTTCACAATGATCCGTGACGTGACGCACCCACGGACAATAGATAAATATTTAAACATAGTGATGATATATTGAAATGGACAACTTTTTCTAAATAGGCCTAGGGTTATTCCACATTCAGTACCCATACAATGAAATTTGCGCCCTAGTTGATGATAATAACTAGCAGATAAGCCTAACACTGCCCGGGTAAGCCTGTAAAGGACAGTGTAAGCATTCAATCTAAATTAGAATTGTTTAGTATTCTTTACTAGAGAATTGGAGGAGTAACGGCGCGTGTTTGGGCTCTGGGGCATAATATTTGTAAAAATTTGCACCGCCATGACCTGCGCTGGGATACCCTGAGTCACCACACCAAATTTAATTCAAATCGGTTCAACCGTTTACGGCGTGAAGCCAGCGAGCATACATTGGCCTTCTATTTATATGGGATGCTGCCCTACTTGAGGGCTCGATAATTGGAGTAATAAACCTATACGCTCGGTCGTAAATGATTTCATTCACTCGTGGGACGATCGTAAAGGAACAAGTTATCATTGTGAAGTAATAAACTTGTTAAATTATGAGATGTGGTTGTTATTACCACGATACAACATCCTTGCACCTTGTCAAACAGTGTTGGCTGTACTTAACTAACAGATAGCAGGAGAACTATACGAGTAGTCACTATCATGTGGTATAACAACTATTATCGCGTAAATCAACTATTACACTGATCTACAAATGTATTTTTTTATACGCTCCAAAATGTTAGTTGTTATTAGTGATATTTGGTGCGCGGATTTCAAATCTGGAGTCAGATTTTTTCCAGTACGTCTAGGTTCCGAGATAATTATCGCAATTGCCAGGCGGGCAAGGTCCAATATCGACTGTTGTGTGCTAGTGCAGTTAGCTATTGTTATCTTCGGTGAAGGTAATCGAGGCAATCGAGTATCCGTTCTTATTCAAATTTGAAATTTTAGAATATAGAAATGAACACATTTGCATATCTAACGTGATATCTAAAATCCTGCAAGTTTGAAAATATTTCTGAAACTTTCCTACTACGTCACAGCGATATTGAACTGACCATAGAGGTGTGTTTGTTACGTCTACAATCGTGAAATACCAGCGTCATATTTATTGATGTTATGATTTATGATTATTATTTTAGAATTTTACCATCGCCCGAAGGTTTGAAATGAGGCAAAAATCTGCCTTTTAAAGGTTATCTAAAATCTAAATATAAAATACATGAATTCTTACCTTTCAGCTGTAAATTTCCGATGTTTTTTTCGATTTTCGGGATTTTCGAACGCGTCGAGATGTAGTTGATATATATACTTTATCTGATAAAATGTTTTTTTAAATGGTAATATCTATAATAGACAGTAAGATCTAAATAAAATGATAACAGTTTAATCTAAAGCGTGGAAGTATGGAAAAGGTCACGAACTTTGCTTTGTGTTACCCAGCAACGTTAAATAAAACTGGACACAGTTATTTGTATTGGGTTTTGACTTCATGACCACCACTGAATATCAGCTGATGATGATTTTCTCGACCACTTCGAGCTAACAAGCTAGTACTGAATAATGATAGCTCGTTACCTCGACGTCTTATAGTTCGGACAGCGCAGAATTTATATAATTCTGGATCGGCACTGGTAAAATCCCTATTAAAATATATAATCGGATAGCTCGAAGTAATTTGCCTGATCCCTTCGACTTCGAGCTAAAGAACCTTTCCTGTAGATACATATTTACGTAATGACGCAGACGCGCCACCATCCGTATATATTGATAAAACTGTTCTCGTATACTATCGTATACGTGCGGTAACACTGCATATACCAGAGTATAAAGTCGCCCACAAATTTCTGCGGTGTATTTTAGGTTTTAGCTTATATTCGACGGATAATGCGACCCTCAGAATAAGGCAGCACCACTTCCATCTAACTATCGAAAATTTCGAACTAGCGTTCATTAATCTGCAGCTTAGCATGCAAGTAGTATATAAATATTTCCTTGCAATACTCTGTATATATTAGTAATAGTATATAAAATCGTTCATACAAGTTGTGGTAAAATGCATGATAGAATTAGTACACTACTATATGGATGTAAGCCTGCTGGTAGTGTCACGGCATTATTTTCGTCTCTGCCATGTTTTAACAACTTCATGCTTAGCGTATTGGACCCTTGGGTTTTGGGCGATATTTTTATGCTCCACTCGACTCCACTCATGCCTTTAGACTCGACTTATACATCAGCATATACGGTATACTAAGACTATTATTAAGTCTTCTCATCTGCCTCCACAATGTAACTGACCAGGGAACAGATCTCTGTACCCTTTATACATAATTTGATGCGGTTACTCATAGGATTAACCGCAATTTCACTACAAGGTGTTTCCCCGCTTAACGGACTATTATCGCATGACAAAATAAAAGCATCTACTTTTTTTATTACGTCACAATTGCGTAATAATATTTGCGATCGAATTTGCGGGAATTTGAAGCACGGCAATTTGCGTATGGAAAAACAACTTTTATTTTTACGACACATAGGAATATTATTACATCGTTTAAATGAAACAGTGGTTTGTTGTTACGTCAATATTACGAAAGATGCGAGGCGGGAGAAAGATTTCCGAAAATAGATTTCTGGGATTTTTGAAATGCAAATGGCGCGAAATTCTAGATAATGTTGGTTGATGATTACAAATGTGTGAGTAAATATATATTTCTCGTTCTATGGTGGATGCCCCGGAACAATAATGAAAATTATATTTCATCCGATATATATTTGTATATCTTACAAACAAAGGAGATACTGTATGTATGTTTGTATATGTGTGTGTGTCTATATATATATATATATATATTCCCGTACTATGGTCATAGCATTCAGTTCCAGATCATGCGAATGAATCAAAGTACACATCAAGTCATTTCCTTTACACATGTAACAACGGATATAATATGTCGCGTAACGCTTTTTAGATCCTTTCTTACAAGCACGGGTTATTGTCATATAGTAGTATTTTAACTACAGCTGGTTTTCGGTTTCGATAATAATTGTCTTCCATAATAAACTACTAAATTTAGGATGAAATTTGATCAGTAATACAGACGTGAAGTCAGACTATGATAACTATGATAACTTGTAGCAAAGAATATGAACTGCAACCAACAATATATACGTCTCAAGAGTGGTCAAATAAATTGTAATGTCGTGTACCATTGTATTAAGACGATCTGTGTGTTATAGAAGGTTCACTGCAGAGTTCAGGATGTTAAAAATGATGTTGGGCATGCCAAAAATTTCGAAATGTGTAAAATTTCCAACAGGAAGGCTATGCCTGGAAAATCCATTAAATACATCCGCAGCTGTATGTAGAGAGGGCGCGATACATTTATATAACACATTATCGGGGATTGTGTGTTGACCTTATTGACCTGAGTAAACACGTAAAAACGATTCAATTTTCTATCTGCATATATGAACAGGTTGTTTGTTTGTCCGTTATATTAAAAGTTCAGATGGTGAGATCGATTCGAACCATATTTGGTGCGGTAACTTAGTCAGGGCTTCCCGACGGGGTCCACAGCGCGATTACAGGGGGCCAAAAAAGTGATAATAAACTGAAATAAACGAAATAGGGATGTGGTATCCTTATGCGATCAAATGCTAAGTACACTAAGATTAAGTAGTTATATTTGACAGCAAGACTTTGACTATCCCCCCCAAAAAAATCCTAGCTAAATCAGCGCTTGGGGGTCCACTGGGAAGCGCTGACTTAGCTAGCACTGCGAAAAAAGTTGGAAAAGCACTGACTCAGGGTATTCAGACTTGGGTAGTGGCGGCCTTATTCCCAAACCCGGGGGACTGTTGTAGTGATATGACTGTACAGTAGTATGACGTCACGAATATGGATAAATACGTGAGAAAGCTTTTCCGTCATAAATGCTCACGAGGGATTTTCGTTTCTATGCTGGTGGTTGATGACGTCAACGAAAGTTATTGAAAACAAGTTGACCTGAATATGTTCCAGGTCAAACGCGTGCTAGCAATCAAGTTATATCGGGATAGTTCATGGAAAAGCATTAGTTTCATTATTTTAGGAATTTTGATTTTCTATGTCCGCTTTGGGAAAGTCTCTTTTAGTATCAATAACTGGTTGATAACATTAATATATGATATACAGTGAATGCCGCTTATTGCGATTGCTTTGGGACAGTCTCTTTTTGATAACAATAACTGGTTGATAACATTAAGTGAGGGATATGAATATGATATACAGTGGACACTGCTTATTGGGATCGCTTTGGGACAGTCTCTTTTAGATAACATCAGGTTATATTGCAATGGATAGTTCAATGTAATAAGACATATCTGTGCAGTGCTGTATGGTAATAGTAACGAATTGATAAGTTATATTGCAATGGATAGTTCAATGTAATAAGACATATCTGTGCAGTGTTGTATAGTAATAGTAATAATCAAATGGTAATGAAGCTATCAAAGTCTTGTAGCCTAACTTTCAATTTCCCGACAGCACTATTCGCTTAGATCTCGGCTTACGTTAGCAAACGCTTATAATCCTTTGTTACCAAGTTTCTGTGATGCAAGAAGTTGACAGCTCATGTTGGTTATTTCAACCTTTGAGCACGGCTTCCGGTCTCCATACCAATCCATTCTAAACTCTTTTACACTGCGTTAATACTGACTAACTCCATAACAGAGGAAACACCAAGTAATCTCATTTACGCATTTCCCCTTAATGTCCTGAAACTTAATACTCGATTCTCTGCTATGTGAAACTGCTATCTCACACAATCCTATTTTAATGCATCCGCCAATACAGCCTTAATGTCCTGAAACTTAATACTCGATTCTCTGCTATGTGAAACTGCTATCTCACATAATCCTATTTTAATTGCATCCGCCAATACAGATGAAATTCGTCATGAATAAATATTTTCATCTCAAGAATATGTTACGTGCGCTACAACCGCCTTCAATGTAAATATAGTAAACCTCGGCTAAGTCGTAATTTATCCTAATTCGGAATGTCTGTCTCGCGCTATCTCGTGTATTCGTGTTGGACTTTACAGTAGTCTTCGTAGTCGTTGTGTAGTAGTCGTAGTAGCTTGTGCTGATGCGTTATCTCACTTATTTCATTGGAACATCTACATACTATTACAACAGGGTGGTCCAAGATTACAAGCATTAAGGGCCACAAAAGGTTCGAGGAAAATCTCGCAAGCCGCATATGGGGAAACTCCCCGATTTTTGGCACTAATTAATAGCGTAGTACGAGGTATGACTATATATAAGTTGAACTTTAAAATAAGGCAACACCACTTCCTTCCAACTAGTTAGTAGGTAAAACTAGATTCTAGAACACTATGGTTTCATGTACATTGTACAGTATACCAAAAGTGATCCGCGGGCCGGACAAAATATGTCCGCGGGCTGCATTTGACCCGCGTGCCAGCGTTTGGACCACCCTGGTAATCACAATATTGCAATCTGCATTGGAGCAACCGTTTCATGACTATGTTCCATAAATTTCCCAAAAATCTCTATAGACCATTGGTAATAATAATTGCTAGTAGCTTAATCGCCGTATTTGTGTTACAAAACCCTTATTATTGTAATAATGGTGAATATGAGAAGTGTTTTAGCTCTTTCGTGTAGAAATTTGGTGAAGTTTTTATGACCAGAAATACGTTGATAATTATATGAACTTATATCGATAAACAATGCTGTATAAAATCTCTCAGCTAGTGCTACAGCGTGTGCGCTATGTTTGGTCTTGAGATAAGTGGTGGAAAAATTACACTGCGACCGTTTGATCTTCAAAATTTATTCCTTAATTTGTTTAGCTTTGAGTTAAGTGGTGGCATGACTTGCTCTCCACCATTGTCATCCAGTGGAATACGTGTTTGAATCTTCATTTAGATTGTAAATTTCAGAAGTTTCTTGATGTCTTTATGGCTAAAAATATATATTGCGTAATTCTCGGAAATTTTGTGTACGAATGTGTTTACTTAACTATCGATAAAACAAAGAAATAGTGACGTAACAATTCATCACCAGAAATATAATCTCATAGGAACGAGAGTCTTGTTTACATGATAGGGCTTGTGGTAAAATTGGTTTCGTTTAACGTCGTTTTACTTTACGTCACACTTTCCAAGAACCAACGACGTTAAGCGAGGTTTTGATTGTTCAATGTCATATGATCTTAATCGTAATTCAACCCCCAGGTTTATCTGTCATGAATGTGTGCACAGACGGAGACTAATTAGTTGAGAATATATTCTCGTGTATCTCTCGTCAATATGACAATATTTATCTTATTATATATTGTTTGATGAAGTCGATGCCTACTACTACTATCTTCCTCGAAAAATTAAATTTTGTTTTAATTCTCCTTTTACCGTCCAGAAACGTTCAAGTTTAATAATGAAACCTTTGAAACTTGATTTCATTGTGACTGAGGATTTATCAAACCTTACAAATAAGATGCGACAAAACTATATCAATTATACGAATGCTCAATTCGATCGTTCGTCGCACAAATGTTACACTCGTAGTACAAGGTTCTACTGTATTCGACAATTCGACTAATAATTGGAAATAGAATTTAAACATATTCTAGTCGTAGGATTTATGGACAAGTCGGAAAATGTCGCTGTAGGAATATGTCCGTGAGAAACTGTCTGGCTCCCGCTGTATTTACCTCTTGCAGTCACTTAGCTCAAAGCTGAACAATTACAAACTTGGCCCGTTAGCAATAGCACTTGTACAACATTTTAGTTTATTGCTAAAGGTTAGTATTATTATCGTACACCTAGCGAATTTGCATTTCACAATGTTTCAATCGACGTTTTAACGAAACTACGTTAAACGAAACGACGTTAATCGAGGGCCTACTGTATATCAATGTATATATAATACGATAAGCAGAAACTCGGGAACTGAAATATCACTTCTGCGTTGCCTAACTCGTATTTTTCAAAATATTTTTATGAATGAGTAGAACGCCCACACCGAAACTATTATGATTCAGCTAAATATGTGTCAGTTCATGCCTGAGTCATGGTATTGTGGGATATTATATTCCCTTCAATTTCCAAAATGCAAATCGAATTTTAACGAATTTTTGAATGAAAAACCCCGGGAAAGATTTTTGGAGATTTTTGAGTCGTTTTGTTCGTCGTTTACCGTATTCCCTTTTCTCCCAACTATTACAGAATTCCAGAAATAATTTCGTGTTTTTTAGTTTTATTATTTTGCGTGATCTTGGGTTCATCATCATCCCGTCAGTGACTAAACGTCTCAAACAATCTCAATATAAGTTCCCGATCCTCGTCGTTAAATGAGAAGTTACTTCACAGACTAATTCACTTTACGACCGGGTGACGGGTCCTGGTCGTTAAGTGAAGAGAACCGATCTAACAATCTCTCAGCAACCATTATTTTGTATGTTTAATTACATTCGCGCGAGTTGTTCTTTAACTATTTATGTAAATCAGGAATATGCAAATGTTCGGTGTTTCCTGCGCGTCGAGGAACGAGAAGGATTTCACGATGATGGGGCGAATTTTTCGCGTGGTTGCGTTTGATTAATATAGTTCTTGTAGAAGGCAAACAAAGAGATATGCAAATCAGATATATATAAAGGAAAGAGGATAAGGTTCTATTATTATTGACTTGTTTCCGCCTCTTGAGGCTTCGTGGGGAAAATCCCGAATCCACCTGGTAAAGCGGAACTGAACATGTTTCTTTATTCCAATTATTTATTCCAAATATTAATTTAATTTAAAGGTTTCACTATAGTCAAATTAGAGATCCAATTTGTGAAGCGAAACTATAGTTGTAGTGCTTGGATGAGGAATCTTACAGAATATAAATTTTAAAGACATTTTCTTACACGAATTTATTTCATTCTATTTCTCATATGATAATTTTCTATATCGGGCTTCCCATATTTTCTGCAGAAAAAAAGATTCTTTCACGTTTTATTCCAATTACTGTAAATCTACCTGAATGATTTTCCCTTCGCAAATCTTTCACATGCAGTTGTGTCTGTGTCTCTATACAGCTGATACTGGTCGCTATTTACCGATTATAATTATAATTATTAAGCGTGGTCGTGCCTATCTTAAGCAAGGGTCATCCTTATAACTGTACTACCATATTTATCAAGTCTCAGCAGGGGTGTAGTGGTAATTTTATAGCTACCGGAGCTACCGGAGCTACCGGAGCTACCGGAGCTCCAAAATGGGATGTTGCTACGATTGGCAACTTTATTTCACACCGTTCGTCTCGTAAATGGACAGGAAGCGTTCACGTGAGTGCATCGGGCACGTACACAATTCCAGCAGGTTTACTATTAAATTTATAAGAAAATAATAAGCCTACTATTGACTGTTAACCCATCATTTACTTGTAGAGGCTCCGGTACGCTCCGGCAGCACTACACCACTGAGTCTCAGATACCTTACTACCCTGTTTTTTTGCAACAAGAATGATACTAGTCGATATTAACTATTTTCAAGCTTGGCTGTACCTATCCTGAGCAAGTGTCACCCTTTTTACTGTACTACCCCAGATAGGGTCACCATAACAACTGTACCCCGTTTTCCAAGTCATAGATACCTTACTATCCTACTTTTTTGCAACTAAAATGAGGCTTGTCGCTATTTAACGATTTCCAAGCTTGGCTTTACCTATGCGTCACGTGAAGGGGATCTCCCCTGTTTCGTAACCCGCTTATGATTCTCGAATGTCACGTTATGTGGGTCTTGTGATATACATTGCACGTTCGATCGAAATTTCTACCTTATATGGCGATTTTTTCGCTTCGTATTCACCATATGAGATCACGTGATTCTCGTGTTACCCCATAAAGGTCCCGAGATCTATGATATCGCTCAGTATTTGTAGATTTTGTAAAAATTTGTACATCATGTGAGCTGACTGTTAATTTTCCAGTCGCTGGGGACTCTAACTATAATAGTTTTTGTTACGTGATAGCTATTTATATTCGTGTTTTGTTACGTCACTGTAGTTATCTGTAATTAGCGAAAATGGTAAATAATATCTCGTTAGCGAGGTATAGCGAACAGTTATTGTGTAGCTAGTTAAATATAATGGATTCTAATCGTTAATTTCGCTGCGTACTCCTTTCTAAACTGGACATGGACAAGTCCAACGTTAAAAAACGTCCCAACGAAGCAGACGCGCGTGCTAACGTGACCGGATTGGAAGCGAATAAGATCCGCAAGGTGACGCAAACGGGTTCTGTCGAAGCTAAGCTCGAAACAGAAAAGGGAATTTCTAATGACGTAAGAGTGCCGTAATAGTGGTGACGTAGGGATATAGATGAGGATTATTTGTTTATCTTATATAAGGGCAGCCGTGGTACGTAAAGTAAAGACCGGTGTTGATTCTAGTCAAGAAAATTATTGGAAAAATCAAAAATGACTATCCGAAATGGCGCTGTTTGCATAGTTGTTTATTAAAGCACTTGTTTACTGTCATAATGGCCCAAAGCGCACTTCATATCACCACCATAGACATTGTTCAGTAGCGGCTTGTGCTCGTTTCTTCCATAGTTACTACTAACATACTGCATGTACGATATTTGTAGGCGGTTGGCGCTAAATCACGCAACGATGAGTTGCATTTGGTGCAGCTCTGCTCAGACCCGTGTTTACATTGCGCGAGGGTGGTGTAATAAGCTGTACTTGCTTTGAATACTTTATTTACCCTCTTACAAACAGTGAAAATGGAAAGTAAAGGGTACTCAGTGAAGTATTTACAAAGTATCAACTTTTCTAGCTGACAATAAATGAACACACAGGGCTTGCAGTCCCTTCATTCTATTTTAATACTAGCCATTGCATATCATTTTTTGTGCTTTATTAAGATTTATTGTTTGAGCAGAAAACAAAATATTACTGTATTTCCTTTTTTTCATTTTCTCTTGTTATTATTATGTCATAATGAAATATTCCCATTATAGCAGAAGGAACTGAGCGGCAACAAACCGGCTCGTAAAGTTTTACTGAATGGGATTTCGAATTTTGAACTTTGCGATAAAGTTATTGCTTCTGTGGCGAAACAATTAAACCAGGTTTATTGAAATACGAATTTGAACATTGATTTTTCATCCGAAATAATT
>QXVX01008482.1:0-13825 GCA_013436065.1 Halocynthia aurantium
AAACAATGTTTTACAATTAACGTTTTCCTTCATTGTGAATAAATTTCACTTCACCATATGGTAAGCACATATCTAAATTTAAAATGACATAGGAGAGAAGAAACGTCATCATTGTTTTTCTTAAAATAGCCTCCAAAGGCCACATGTACCTGTACTCATTAAATATTAAGCTTTCCAAACGTGATGTAATATCGTCATCTTTCTCCCAAGATGAGTCAACGGTCCCATCTACGTCATAGTGTCTGCCTTTGTAATTACCCTGAATTGAATTTTGCCATTGTAAATGTACCCATGTTCACAGTGACAAAAAATCACTTTCCATTGACATGGTAGAAAGGAAATTAACTATTACTGAGCTGCAAATTATTATGTTGAACTGCAATAATATCAACAGTTAGCTATGCAATGATAAGATTAGTAGATAGTTAAATCTTGTATCTTATCTTTATCAAGTGTGCATTAAATATCACATGAGCTATTTGCAACAAAATAATCTAATGAGAAATGGCTCACCAGCTAATTCAGGAAGCTATAAAATATCACATGCACCCTTTTCAGTGAAACGATTAAACGCGAACCTTCTTACTTGCCAATTCAGGAAGTAATAAATTTCTGGCGGCATTGAAAATCCTGTGTTGATGAAGGTTTTTTTTTCTTTCAAATGTCTGATATTTCAATGACAAATGATGATATACCCAACTTTCTTGCTTCAGATTTTTTAATTTCCCTCTTTCACAGAGATTGCTGAAGTTGATGAAATATCAAACATGATTTCAACTCTGCATCTACAAATAGACAACGATGATGAAATACCGACCGCAGATGACGTTGCTAAAAGAAAGGAAGACCGTAATAGACTAGGTCAGTTTGGCATTTGACATTGCGCAGGCTTCGTTGTTGTGACTAGAACCAGACAATAATTTTCAATTCTTCAGTTAGTTCACTTAACCTCTATTTTTAAAGTGGGCTCAGACATGTAGAAATAATTACAGTTTATTAATTTACTGGAGAGCACTGTATGGGAAGCTAAAAGCTGAAAAGGGATCCATTTTAGTACCTTCCCCAAGATAATAGGTTTTTATTTAACAAAATGTAAGAATAGTATCTCCATTTTGTAATTTCTTGCCCATTTGCATGCCCTTAGATCTCCACTCTCTCTGTGTTCCACCTACTTGTATTGGCATAAAAGATCACTACCAAACTTAATGTTCATTGCCCAAATAAAATCTTTTAATGAGGTTAATTTAAATTCTTTTGGTGAAATAAAATATATCACTCTATCAAATATATATTTCTTTATGATCTTACTTCATATGCGAGCATTTTATTGCTCTACTTGAGTCATTCCCTAACAGAGAAGTGCTTTTATTCTTATCAGGTAGGGCTCATTTGCGCCAAGCGATCGCCCTCCACGAAAAAGCCAAACAAACATTCAAAATCTGCAAGCCTCTCTCAAAGATCGACACCCTACAGGTAATGTCGTATGCAATTACATCAATCGGATTTCATTATTTTATGGCTTTTTCGTTTCGGTTCAAAGGACTATCTCGACCTAGCACATAAAAGATCGGTGGAAAAGAGAAGAACGTTCACCAACACAGATGATTTTTTTGAGATTATCAATGTTCCTGAGATACAACGTGAGTAGCTCTGAATCATTGTGCTTGTGAGGCTTTTATTGTACTGTGTATTCACTACTACTATTCAATTCATTGTTTCTTTAAGGGTTTGCCTCAGCAGGTAGCCATAGCCACGAATCAATATTTTTATTCTCTCCTGGATCTCATTCCCCTTATATAGGATGGATAGACATAAAAATGTTATCCGCCTGCTTGCATAAACAATAGCGTATCTATTATTTAACTATTCGTACTCGAGGCGTGCTCGTTTAGAGGTCATGTACTGCATTTCAAAAGTTGTTTGTAATTAATTTTTCATTATTTTCGGTGCAATTCAATCCACCTCGTTGAATCTTTGTTTTATCTCCTGTCATTTTTTTTACTTTGTTTCATCTATTATTCATGCAGCGCAAACGCAAACTGAGACCAAGCCTCGGCCGCCTAATTTCGCTGAAGTGAGAGCTAACGACATCTTCNGAACGTTCACCAACACAGATGATTTTTTTGAGATTATCAATGTTCCTGAGATACAACGTGAGTAGCTCTGAATCATTGTGCTTGTGAGGCTTTTATTGTACTGTGTATTCACTACTACTATTCAATTCATTGTTTCTTTAAGGGTTTGCCTCAGCAGGTAGCCATAGCCACGAATCAATATTTTTATTCTCTCCTGGATCTCATTCCCCTTATATAGGATGGATAGACATAAAAATGTTATCCGCCTGCTTGCATAAACAATAGCGTATCTATTATTTAACTATTCGTACTCGAGGCGTGCTCGTTTAGAGGTCATGTACTGCATTTCAAAAGTTGTTTGTAATTAATTTTTCATTATTTTCGGTGCAATTCAATCCACCTCGTTGAATCTTTGTTTTATCTCCTGTCATTTTTTTTACTTTGNCGACCTAGCACATAAAAGATCGGTGGAAAAAAGAAGAACGTTCACCAACACAGACGATTTTTTTGAGATTATTAATGTTCCTGAGATACAACGTGAGTAGCTCTGAATCATTGTGCTTGTGAAGCTTTTATTGTACTGTGTATTCACTACTACTATTCAATTCATTGTTTCTTTAAGGGTTTGCCTCAGCAGGTAGCCATAGCCACTAATCAATATTTTTATTATCTCCTGGATCTCATTCCCCTTATATAGGATGGATAGACATAAAAGTTAATACATAAATGTTATCCGCCTGCTTGCATAAACAATAGCGTATCTATTATTTAACTATTCGTACTCGGGGCGTGCTCGTTTAGAGGTCATGTACCGCATTTCAAAAGTTGTTTGTAATTAATTTTTCATTATTTTCGGTGCAATTCAATCCACCTCGTTGAATCTTTGTTTTATCTCCTGTCATTTTTTTTACTTTGTTTCATCTATTATTCATGCAGCGCAAACGCAAACTGAGACCAAGCCTCGGCCACCTAATTTCGCTGAAGTGAGAGCTAACGACATCTTCAAAAAACTGGTTTGTTCATTGCAAATAGACAATTTTTTATTGGTTTGGAGCAACACTTTTAATTAGTAAAAACCCTGGATATTCTCTGTGTATGTAATTTTCAAAAGAAAGATGCTATTATCATGGTTAGCCACATAGAAAATTTAATATAGCAAACAAATAAGCTCTTCAATATTTAATCACTATAAATTTCCATAATTAATTTATTAAGTGATCTTTTTCAGGGCCCACTCACAGTGTTCAGCGCACGGCATAATTTCACTGCACCACGGCCAATCAAATTGACCGTAGGCACTGATGGATGGGGTTGTAAACTCATGGAAGGACCACCTGTTTCCGTGCAGAATGTCAGCCACGAACTAATGGTCAGTCATGATCACCTAACTATCCAGTCGTACATCATGACCTACATCATATTTAGAAGCATCATTGTTCCTCGTATTGTCTGTGTATGCTCATAGGTTAAGAAAATTCCCTGTTTGCAAAACAGGAGATTTGCTCTATTTTAGAGGCTAATCCCGTAACGAAATTTTTTTTATCATAGAATAATATTTTTGATCTGGAAAAGAGGTTTTGCCTTTTATTTTACGTGTTATTATTTTACAAACATTATGCTCATATCTGGTACAGCAACAGGGACTCAAGAATGGCGATATCGTAACGGAAGTTGAAGGAGAAAACGTCAAACTCCACACATGCTCCCAAGTGACTGAACTGATCCGAACCTGTGTTTCTCGACAGAAAAAAGATCACGAAGACAAAAACCAAAACATTAAAATAATCGAAGTAGAAAATGAGCTGGATTCGGCTCCGTTTTCTGTCTGTATCAAAGTCATAACATTGTATGGATCAATAATTCCACAGGTTTGTGGCTTCCTATTTTATTGTCTGCTGCTTGGTGGTCTTATATATTATATAGCTATGTCTAGCCTCCATGTTTCAAATCGAATTTATAATTCTATGATACAAGCAGAGATAATGTAGGCAGTTAAAATTGGCTACTGACAATACATTTTTGTATTGGTTTTTCGAGGCTTGGGTATAAAAAACAAAATGATGTAGCTTCAGTTAAGGAAAATTTGAAAAGAGTTTAAAAATATACGAGTAACTCGTAAAACTTGAATTCTTTCCGATATGGAAGTAATAGTTTCATGGGTGGTATAAACCAGACAACTGATACAACGATTAAATTTCAGCGTGTAGCAATCGTAACTCGAATTGAATTTGCATCATTCACAGTTACAGTTGATTCGAACAATTTGTGGATTTGCCAATCACATATTTGTACATTTTAGGAACAATATGGCATTATTAGATATTTGAGCATACTGAATAATTCAAAACAATTTCTCAGTCTTCCAAACGGGCTGGAACTAGTTTTGGAATGCTTTGCCCACAACATCATTTGCATCACTATCTTAAGTAATCCAGTAAAATTCCTGGGGACATATTCCTTTCTGTAGTTCCGATATATGCCTACATTAGTATAAATGTTTTGTTTCCATGCTACAAGGTCACAAGAAGATGTTAATTTCTATTTAAAATAAGCTTAGAGTTGTTTCAGGGTACAAATTTGCCTTGAAGCTTATTTTTTACTTGTATTGCTTATTAGGAATAGTGTTTATAATTTTAAATACAGTTAGTATATTTATCCTATTCATAGCAGGTTTTTTTTAACAAATAGCGAGTTACATTATTCATTCTAAACATTTCTGTGTAGACATCCGGCAAACTAAGCCAATCTGACGACATCGTGACTTGTCCAGACACTTTCAGTCACATGACGAACGGCGGTACCCCACGCCCACGAGAAGGCAAAAACAAAACGTTTCCGGTGAAGCGTAGGTACAAGCAAGAAGGTAATAAATCACTCGCTTCATATAAGAATCGCAACTCGCTAGGATTTTTACATGGAATCAAACTCAAGCTACGCACAAACAGTTTCTCGACACCCACTAACAACCCGTACGCTTCGACCCACTCCCTCGACACGTGGTCGAAAGACAGTAAGAAAAGCAGGCCCATGTCGATTTCAAATTTCGCAACGATTTCAATCCCTAAAGCGTCTGAGCGCCAAGTGTCGATAACGCGCAGCGACACTTTCACGGATCCTAAAACACCCAAAGTTACTATGTTTACTAAAAGCACCGACATCGGTACATATTGAGAGATTTCTTAACATCCATAAAAACTCGAGATGGAATGAGCTACCACTTGTGATAGCTGTGGATCCTGTTTCTACTTGTTGATGTTTGTAACATCTCAGGCCTCGTGTGTGGTTGAACATTTGTATGTCTGCGTAGAGGAGTGCATTCGAGTGTAGATGGAACTATCAGAACAGGCATAGGTGATGCAATCAGACAATTTAATGCATTCTAGCGAGGTATCTCACTTCAGTTTCCCTGACTTCAAAATTTTCTATGAATTGCATCTTTTCCAAAAGGGAACACTCGGCCTCATGGATTCCACCGGTTTATCTTCACTGAGAGATGTAGGTATATGTCAACATCAACATCTTCACTCTCCATAATCGCCGAATATTTTATTACTATTTATTTTGGCCAGCATAACGTATATTTCCGCAGGAGAACTATGCGCGAACTCTGGACATTACAGTTATGTACATAATTAGCAATTCTTTTGAGAACATCATCGCACTGTAATAATCATTCAACTACTACAGTAGTAGCAATACTGTACTATCAATAATTTTCCAAGGAGGAAGATGTACTAATGCCAAGTATTATTTACTACAGATTTTCTTTTTTCTTATTTTCTGTAAGGAATAACATACCGTAGTTTCTACGGAGTAACAGACAGTGTAAATGTTAACTTAGTTTCTGCACATACCATTAACAATCTGTGAAGCTGCAACAGAGCGAATTTTATCGTAATTCTAGGAAAGTTTATTTCAAACGTAACCACTCTTCTATGCTGTGAAGTTAATACAGAAAGAAGAATTAATGGTTAGGGATAAGGATTATACAGTGAATGCATGCGGATTATTTTGAAGCAATAAAATCCATCTTAATCACTGTCAATCAACACTGTTGGCACTGAAGGAGCTAAAAATTGTCTGTAACTATTCACAATCTCAAACTTTGATGAAGGAATAGTCTATTGGTTAACCTGTAATATTACTACGTAAATCCTATTATGTCATTGGTATGCATTATTTGTCGTATACCGGAAACAATTTCGCCGAACCCGGACTAGACAGTGCAAATTGATTATACATTGGGGCAATTGATGATACAATCCAGTATATGGATTAGCAGTTATTATGTACATACACAGAAATCCTATTATTAGTATTATTGTACTGTATAACATTTTTATTTGCCAAATACTTGCTTAAGTTTTTCTAGCCATGTGTACAGTACATTTCATCGGTAGATTGTGTGCTCAAGTTCTATTTCTCTGATGTTGCTAACAAAATTCTGTCTTGCTTACCTATTTTCTAATCCTTTCGAACAAGTACTAAAGCACAATATGAACTTCGCACATACCGCACAACGCCAAGCCGAATCTTTTGCCAAATGTTTACTAACTATCATCATTAGCTTACTATATACGGTGTATATGAAGTACTGGAATGTTCTTTCAGATCGGGCAACTGGAAGCTTTTCCCTAATCCAAACATATCGACAATTGTCTGCTAACATGCCCAGTTGTAACACTGTATTTGTGAACCAAGTATAGAATAATTTGTTTATATTGGTCTAGATTTTAACCACCAAACTAAAACTGTTCAAAGAATGATATTACTGTGCTTATAAACGCCCGAATTTCACACTTGAGAACCCACTTCTAAAGAAATGTAAATAGGGTTTAGAGAAACACGTACTCGTACTTTTTGTATCGTGACTTATTATTTGTTATTATGTCACTATGGTAACAAGGCCTGCATTCGTTAAACCTAAGAGTTGTGCAATTTAACTCTTGCTTAAAGTACTGTTCAACAAAAAGAAATGCGCTTCTTCGCTTGAAGTAATTTCTGTGGTAAGCTTTTTATCTTCAATTCTTCTGTTGGGTAATAAATCGTTGTAGTNAGAAATGCGCTTCTTCGCTTGAAGTAATTTCTGTGGTAAGCTTTTTATCTTCAATTCTTCTGTTGGGTAATAAATCGTTGTAGTTTAATATCGATCTTTAGAAAATTTCAAAGTTTTACTACTGGCCTAGGAAGGTAGGTTTTGTAATTAATTGTAGGTAGTAGAAGATATCAGTGAAAAATTAATAGCATTCGAAAATAACCTCCCAGACATGCCTTAACTTAATTTGTAATTTTAAAAGTACCACAAATTGTAGAATAATTTTACTCCATATAAGATCTGAAACCCGGTGATTTGTAATGTATTTAATTAAAATAAGCAAGACGCCTACTGCAACATCTCACGCATTATAATCATGACTGTCTAGTCTGCAGCTAAAGTAGAACAGAAATATTGTATCATAAGAGCCTTTAATATCTAGCAGACATTAAGCCAAAAGACTCATCAGAGAAAGGTAAATCAGAAAAGCAAAAGAAATATGTATTAAGGAAATGGTAGAATCCGTTGATTGTGAGCACCAAGATAAAAATCATCTTTTTACATCCCAGCAAATATATTTACACGTCTCCTAGCAAACACCATTCACTACGGGCTTTGGAGGCCTCTTTACGAACCAGACGTTTCTTGTCGTTTAACGGTTTCGTCAATGCCTTGATGATCCTTGGTTTGTGAGGTAGAATAACACTGACCTGAAGAAGCGTCATTACCCCAATGCAACTGCAGGCCTGAATTTAAAAGATTTAAATAAATGTATAACACAAGATGAAGAAGAATGAATAACCTCCAGTTCAGTACCTTAATTCGCACTGGAACGTAGGAGGGAAATGATGCGAGTTCGAGGAAGTGATCCAGAAGCATCATTACGTGAGGTTCAATGGATGACTTATCTTCTTGAACGAGGCTGTACAGTGTAGACAAAACTGACTCAAGCAATGGACCTTCACTACTCCTTAAAGATTTGACAAGCATTGGGAGCAGGCTTGCAAGATGCTGATGAAGTACCTGAAAAGCAATGGAGTTTTGGAGCACATTTAGGTTACAGAAGGTGTGTAATAATGCAAACAAAATTAAGCTGGATTCATCGACTGTCAGTGATCTCATCAAGCTTTTAATTTTTATTTTTGTTGAACACAGTCATTGTCAGACTGTTTACAAGATTTCTTAAAAGAAGTCCAATGAAATGTGAATTAAAAACAAGAGCTACCTGTACTGCTGAACAATTTTACTACAGCACGCTGCACAAATGCACGTTTATGAAGGACTTCAGTCTCACCTGCTTTGGAAGATACATCAAGAAATGTGAAAGGGCTGTTAAATAATTCGCCTTAGTGGCAGACGAATCTGTGTTGGTAGTTTGGTTAGTTTCCATGGCCGATTCCCCATTGCTGTCATTCTCGACTGCCCGGAAGCCGTCGATAAGAGTCGGCAGAGCGGACTGGAAGAATCTCTGGCGATACATTAGACGAATCATTGCATGAGAAGATGAATTCAGAACCTCCTCTGTGTCCCTAAAAAAGGAAGAAAGGGCTGAACTGGAATGTATTATTCAATCTCTTCAGCAAAACTACAACTATCAAGAATGAACAAGATGTGTTTTCCGAAATGTGGAGGCATGAACTTTAGTGTGAAACCCAGAAATTGATTGTCACCACCCCATCGGGAGTATCAGCACTTTTAATTCACTTTTATACCCCAAGCTGCAGTATAATCTGGAGTACCAACCTAAGGATTATATCAAAGCTATCAGCTGACATTCTGCCCAAATTTCTGTCTGAAAAAAGGCTAAAGAGGATGCTGGTGAACTCCATTGTTTTTTCATGGGAACGAAGCACGAGGCACTTGACGAACCAAACCAATAAACTCAAAGTTCGGACTGAGGTAGCTTGACTCGCTTCATCTTCTTGACCGGGTGTTTGATGAGCTATACTTTTCCCTAGCTTCAACACCTGTGGCGATTGGAAAATTAAAATACAGATTTCAACGAGGAATGGAACTGAATTCCAATATGATAAATATATCACTATATAATATGCAATGGAGACGACTGGACTGGAAGCACATTCTCATTGAATATAATGGGCTAAATTGAAAATTTGGAACCCGCTCGACAATACTTGGGTAGAAGGACTGAAATGACATTCGTGAAATATCATTCTGGATTGTGTGATCATCAATTTGAATTAGGACCTGTTTCAAACCCCAAAGTACTTATGACCAGTGATAGCACTATGACACGGATGTGATCCAAGACTCTAGTGTGAATGGCAAGCCATAGCTTTGTAAAAACGCACACTTTATTCATAAGATATATGAAAAGCTTATGTATCACACAACCTTGTTCATAAAATCTTCTGGCACAACCTTCTGCTTGTTCAATAAACCTGCGATGCACTTGGAGGCAGATACATACGACAGGTGATCCATCGTGTTTTGCGACAGACTGAGTAATCTATCCAGCAAAACATCCATGCTCTTAATTTTCACGTCCATGACAAAAGAACATTGGGTGGCAACTAGCAAAGATATGAGACGGGTTTGAAGAGTCTGTTCAACAGATGTGAGAGGACTGAAAGTGTACGACTCTGCTGATTCAATATCGAGGCATTTTAAATCACAGTCCACGAAAACCGTGGTCAAGGCATCGCAGATATCCTGGGCACGTTTATCTGGTTTCATATTTTGGCATACGGTTCTGAGTATGTTGGCCACCTTTTGAATTACTGGCTGTGTGACGCATTTACTTGAAAAATTCTGCAACTCGCTGCAGCAAGAACAACACTGTTCGGGAAGCACGGGAACGAGCGACATTTTGACACACACTTTAACCAGTGGAAGTACGAGGGCATCAGAGAAATATTTGATGCACTTAGGGTCTCCGGCATTGGCATTTACTATATCAGAGACACAATCTAAAACCATTTCGAAGCGGCCCGATGTTTTCTCGGTGACGGTTTCCGAAAGAATCGCCTTCAAAAGAAGTTCGGACACGACTTTGATCACGTCTGGATGGGTTGAAATGGAGGAGAGGTATAGAAAATCTTTCTTCAATGTGCGTATATCGCTGATGAAAAAGTTTTCTACAGATTTAGAAAGAACGGGGAATATGTAGTCCACTGCTAAATCTGACCACTTCATAGAAAGATATCCGGCAGCAGCTCGAAGGTCAGCTGTCAACTGATCGTTCTGTTCGTGTTTTATGCAAAATACAATGCTCTGCACCAGTTTAAGTTTGTTTTCTGCAGACAAAACAGAACCGTGATCACACAACGCAGCCGATCCTGCGAATGCGACAGTTCGTATCAGCTGGAACGAGTCCGAAGCTATACACGAACAAATAATCTCAACCACATCATTATTATGGTCGTGCAAAGGATGAAATTCAAGATCCTCTGTGAATTCGAACTCTGATATAGTTTTCAGGACATTGACTAGTATTTCCATGGTCAATCTCCTTTCAGCAATATTCAAATTCTTGTTTTTCAAGTTACTGATTAGAACTGGCAAAACCACACGAAACAACTTACAACAAGGCACCTTACTGGCTTTGGCACATGCGATTAGCAATTTTGCAGAAGACCAGGATATTTTTTCCTGCAGTTGTCCGGTCAACTTGGGAAGACATTCTTCTAGAACGTCTTTTATGAAGGAGTTGAGTTCGGGATTCGATTCTCCGCTGCTCGAATGGGGTGATCTCGATAAGATTGACACGATATCTGTTATCAGGAATTGACCCATCGTTTCCACATCTTCTGCCTCGGCATACATGATCTCACGTCTGATGCAAATCCAAAGGGATCTCAGAAACATCCTCAAATCGACAACAGAGTATATCTTAAGACACTCTTTCAGAGTTCTCATCGCATCTAGCTTAGCATTCAGGACGTTCGATTCCATTTTTTCTATCATGAGCGGAATACAATGCGGTGCGAACA
Source organism: Halocynthia aurantium (assembly GCA_013436065.1). Classification (NCBI taxonomy): domain Eukaryota; kingdom Metazoa; phylum Chordata; class Ascidiacea; order Stolidobranchia; family Pyuridae; genus Halocynthia; species Halocynthia aurantium. The sequence goes on from QXVX01008482.1 coordinate 11,064, forward strand.
GATGCGTGGAGGATATGACCTTCCTCAACCCCTGCACAAGCTGTTCGTTTGAGATCACTTTTCTGTCCGTCAAACTGGTTGGCGGTTCAAAATCAATAGGGAAATAGCAGCTGATTACGTCAAAAAATTCTTCTACACATTTAGATATGTCAAAGCCGGTTTTGATGATGTCGTACGCCAAGTCAAAGACATGTAACAGATTTCGGGGGTCTTGTTCCCCATCAACGATCGAAATAAAGCTGTAAACAAAGTCACCACCAATAGCTAGTACCTCCTGCTTGTAATTCTCCAGCAGTCCTGAAATAATAACGTATATAGAACGCCTCGCAGTCTGCATATACGAAGGCGCATGGACCTCTTTGAATATAGTTCTTAGGATCAGTTCTGCAGATCCTGGAGAAAGATTATCATACGAGCTCATTACAGCCAACGCAGCTAAAGCGGCCGAATGAACCGAGAAGTGATCCTGGAGACGACAGCACAGGAAACTTACGATCGCTGCTGATTCTTGAGGTTTTATGATGCTCTTGTTGAGGTTAGTAAGCACGTTTGATATGAGCTCACAAGCCTTTATTCTTTTACCAACTTCAGTACTGGTCAGGTGCTGTTGTAGAGATTCAATCATGTCTAGAAAGGTCGAATCCCCATTCACTATCTTTGACACAATACCATTATAATCTGATCCATCATCTCCCATATAGCTTTTAACAATATCATCCATACCCGCAATTTAGAAGTGTAATATTCTTTTCGGAATACTATTGCACAATTTATTATTTTAAATACTTTTTCAAATAATACTCAACTGCATATGGATCAAAGAGAAAATCTGAGGTAGGTAGGTAGGTAGGTTTCCTCTTCTATTACACGTGTTTTTCGTTGCTGAGTCTACTTCGCAAAATGAAATACTGTACAGCGTAAAAGTTTCTAATTTTATCAATTCCATAACCATTGCATAGATATAGCGATTAAATTTGTTAATACAAGTTTCAGGATTTACATTTAGCAGTATAAAGTATATGGGGTTGTTACAGCCGAGCCGAGTACATTTGCAAGGCACTTCACGTGATTTATCCGCATTCTATGCAAACAAATGAACTAGCTTCAGATTTTTGATGCGATCTAATTCTATGAAAATTGATCCGCGACGAAAAAACATGGACATTGATATATGTGTTGTTGTACGAGGTCTATGCATTTAAACTATGTCAGGAAGAGCGAAGCATCACTGCTATATATATACAGTCTTGCAATGGCGAGAATCAACGCATGTTTCTATTCACGCATTTTCTATTAGACTGAAATCTCATGACCCCGGAGGTAATATTAAGGCGAACCATATATATTATTTGTAGCTCATAATCCCTATTAGATGATACGTGATTAATATTCATTGCCCTTTCTTGCCTATTTATACGCTTGCGCAGTCACATCTGTATTACTGATTAGACTTCATCTTGAATTTAGTAGTTTATTAAGTCAATTTAGGGCAGAAACCAAACCGCTGTTAAACATTTCCTACTACAGTACTAAGATAGCCAGTGCTTATTGATCGATAGTCAGTATCAGGAGGGGTTTATACAAGTTATATATGTTGTTACATGTGTATAGGTGTATGTGTATAATTACATGATATGTACTTTAATCCATTTACATGGTATAGTATTGAATGCTACAGTACTAGGGTTCCGCGCGCGATCATGCAAAAATTAATGACGGGAAATTAGTATATTACATCCCAATTCACAATTCACATTGCTCACAAGATCATCGTGAATGTCCGGGTTGGTACATATATAGTGTGATGAAGGGTTCAATGACACATGGGTTAATTCGACCCTTTTTTATGGATATTAATGAAGTGATAGCAGCCACGTAAATCCGTTCTACCGCGAAGAATTGCTGAACTTACCAACATTCATTTCGGTTAATAAGCAAAACAGTCTGTTCTAGAAATTTCAATTTTTATTGAACACTCTTGCGAGATAAATAGATTAGTCTTTGTGAAGAGATAAAAAATATATTATATACAGAGCATAGCCTAGGCCCTAGGCCTAATTTATACACGATAATTTGGATTTTAGTTTAGTACTGCACACTATTTACAAAAAAATAGGAANGGATCTTTTTTGTACTTTCGTTTAAATTCTTGAATGAAGTGGTTTACCGTTCTGTTGTCAAAATCTTCTCCTCCCAAGTGAGTGTCACCCGCAGTCGACTTTACCTCGAATATTCCACCGTCAATAGAGAGCACACTAACGTCAAAAGTGCCTCCACCCAAGTCGAATATCAAAACGTTCTTTTCCGAATCATGAGTCTTGTCGAGACCGTAGGCAATAGCAGCGGCTGTAGGTTCATTAATAATTCGAAGTACGTTCAGTCCAGAGATGACTCCAGCGTCCTTCGTAGCTTGTCTCTGGGAATCGTTGAAGTATGCTGGAACTGTAATGACGGCGTCAGTAACTTTCTTTCCCAAGTATGCTTCAGCTGTTTCCTTCATTTTGGTCAGAACCATTGAACTTATTTCTTCTGGCGAAAACTTCTTCTGTTCACCCTTGAACTCAACGCTGATTTTAGGTTTACCGCCGTCGTCAGCCAAATTGAAAGGCCAGTGCTTCATATCGCTTTGTACTACGGCATCATTAATTTTTCTTCCAATTAGTCGTTTTGCATCAAACACGGTGTTTGTTGGATTCATCGCTACTTGATTCTTTGCAGCATCCCCTATCAGCCTTTCGGTATCCGTGAAAGCAACGTAGCTT